>CM076577.1:139556689-139751689 GCA_034641835.2 Pinus albicaulis | reverse complement strand
TTCTCTCCTCAAATTTTTGAGCCCCTAATACTTGTGAAAAAGAGAATTCAGGCGTAAATTCACCTTTTCAAAACCTCAGGTCACTAAGTCACAAATATGGTTAACTCTCCTAAGTTGTGACCTCGCGACCTTGTGACCCTTCAGGTCACAAATTTTTTGGGCCGGACATCAGTCGGAAATAAAACATAAGTGCCCTCGTGACCCTGCAACCTCGCGACCCCTTAGGTCGCAAGGTCGCAGAGTCACAAGGTCATACATCTCATTAACTCAGCTCATTTTCGACCCTGTGACCCTCATTAATTGCCCACACATGTGACCCCTTTATATATAGAAGGGTCGCATAGGTCACATTTGACCTGTGTGACAGAGAAAAAAAACGCCTTTGACGAAGCCAGCTGGAGCACAATTTTCCCAGGTAAGTGCCTGATCCTCCTGTTGTTTCTTTTCTAAGGTAATTGTTACTATTTTTCCCCTTACCCTAGCATATTTTAACCCTCTTATGATCTTGACCAAACTCATTGAAAATCCCTCTGCAAACCTCCCCTCCTTCAGTTTCTCTTCAAGTCATTCAAATCTTGTGTGAAGCTTGCCTTCCCCTTCCCCCCCTAGGACCTTGCCTAACTCACTTATGAAGACTCCTACAACCTTTTACGATGATCTTATCGACACCATGTGTGTTTTCTAAGCCTTTTTTCTACTGCACGTCCGCAAAGAGCCAGAGCGACCCTGAGCCCTTGCGACCTCGGTCGCTAAGTCGCAGAAATGCTAGGTCGCATATCATGAAAAATTCAAAGTGACGCGACCCAGCGACTCAGTGACCTTGCAACCCAGTCGCGACTCGTTAAGTCGCTAGGTCGCACTTCCACAAATATCTTTCCCATCGCAACCTTGTGACTATGTGACCTTGTGACCTAGTCGCAAGTCGCCAAGTCGCTAAGTCGCCCTTCTGTCGAGTTTTAAGCCAATGCGACCTAGCGACCAGGCAACTAAGTCGGAAGGTCGCCAGGTCACAGCTTAACCCACTTCCTTCAAAATTATTAAGCAGAGGTAGGAACAGCACGCATATTTATAAATAATGGCATCTATGTTATCGTGGTATTGTTTTATGAACATGCTAGGGGACATTGAAGCTGAGCTAGAGTGTGTATCCATTTCTTCAGCCTCAAGTGACATGGGGCCTCCAAATATTTGCAAGAGAAACAAAACCCAAGAGATAGAAATATCAGAGGAGGAAGTACCTCACTCGTTTCCCCCTAATTATTGAGACACTACATGCACATTCGGAAAATGGGATGGCATGAGCTGGTACCAGGTGTATCAGGAATTTACCAAGCCTTAATTTCCTGAAGATCTTACAGACCGAAAAGCATACATTCAGGTGAAGAGGTCCAAGATTCACTATGCGGGATCCCATCCGCTAGTATTCCCATGTGCCGAGCTGATTGAATGGATCCTACAGAGGGTCGACCCCAAGATCTGGGCCATTCGGGACCATGCCGGGAAGTCCTTCGCAAAACCTAAAGGGGTAAGATGTAGAAATATATTATGCGCTTCCCGCTTGAGAGCAGACCTTCACTAATGAATGGGCCACTACTCATGCAGTTCCTATATCAGAAAGTTTGAAAGGATGGTGGGAAGACCCAGAAAATTTTCGGCTCAAGAAGGATCAGGAATATCAGACGGCAGGTCTTAGGAAGGTCTACAAATTTGTAGCCACAATGCTATGTAGGATGTATGGCCGCCTAGATGCCACCTTTTTTAACGGTACTTGGGTCTCGCTAATGTACATTGTCACTGTGTACGGTATCCATTTCAACTGGGCCAACATCATATTATTAGCCCTCAGGTCAAACAGATCTACAGTACTCGCACCTGATGAAGCGTATGCGTCATATTTTACATGGCATCTTGTCTCCTAGATGCAGTGTGTGCTAGGTAACACTTTGAGGGGTGGTCACATAACTGGGACCCAGAGAATGGCGATCCAATTCACAAATATCTAATGGTGTTGTGGGATTCCAGGTATAAGCAAGACATCGAGTCAATTGCGTGTGGATTCATCCCTGCCCTCTACGTGAAATTATTTGGAAAATATCCCCCATGCATGTCCGAGCGAGCCATGGAGACAATAACTTAGGTCGAACGATGGTTTCCAGACATTGATATTACCTTCATCTGAGTTTTCGGGTCTCTCAAATCCCCTCAGGCATTGCCTCGTTTCGTAACATACAAGCTTCTCCTCCAAGAAACTTGTTATCAGATGTTAGGTGGTTTCACTAAGGGTAAAAAGAAGCCACGGCCCACCCTGTTGCTCACCATTAGTGCCTACACAGTAAAGGATTTTAGGGAAGTAGAAGCAGAAGTTGAACAGATCAAGGGATTATGTCTGCCTCCCTTGGCACACCGGACATATGATTCTGAGAGAATTATCCCCGCACACTACAAGCAGCCAAATTAAAATGGAGTTACCAGCATATTGACTATCCGGCCGAATATAGAATAAAGAATTGGTACAACAAGGATAGGGAGGCTGCCTCGGCATAATCAAGTGATCAGGATGAGCAGGAAAACTAGACTTTAGAAGAAAGGGTTCATAAACTAGAAGGAGCCTCATCCTCCAAAGCTTAGAAGCCGAGGATTGGTGCATGCCTTAACCCTTCTACCTAACAGAGAGAAAAGGAAGCTAAAGCTAAACAAGAGGTCGAAGAGAAGGCAAGAGAAGAGGAGGCCAAAGCTAAACAAGAGGTCAAGGAGACAACAAAGGAAGAAGAGGACAAACAAAAGAAGAATCTGAAATAAGAGCAAAGGAAGAAGTGGGCAGAAGAAAACCATAGGAAGAAGGAAGAGGAAGAAAGGGCAGAAGTTGAACGCCGGCTAAAAATAGAGTAGAATAAAGCAAAAGCTGAATGCCGACTAAAAATAGAGCAGGACAGAGTAGAATCCGAGCGCTGACTAAAGAAGAGCGGGACAAAGCAAAAGCAGAGCACTAATTGCAAGAAGAGCAATATAGGGTTGAAACAGAAGAAAAGATGAAGGAGGAATAAAGTAGGAAGTTACAAGAAGATTCCTCCAAGGAAACACTACCTTCCAAGACAGAGAAACAAAATGGATTGCCACACATCGAGGTACCTAAAAAAAATCCAGATCCCAATGTGCATTTTTCCCTTTTGGAATTGGGTACCTCCGAGGATTTAGATGAAGGAGTGATTGATCTTACTAGACTCACCTATGATCAATTCACATAGAAGATCTGGCAGGAAAAGAGAAGATGTTTAGCACGAGACCCTGTGGTCACTTCAAGGAAGGATATAGTCTTGGACATCGGGACCAATACGGTCATGATTGCATCAACTGGCACTACTTTTGCAACAGCCATGGAGGAGATACTGCGCAAGATGAGCAGAGAAATTGTATCCATACAGAATAAATTACAGGCCTCCAAACTCAAGAGGGCTAAATCAGAAGAAGAAAAGAGGGCGCTTCAAGAAGAGGTCTGTCAACTTCAGGCTAGTGGAGGCCACCATGAAACACGTGTATGAAGAATTGTTCACAATAAATGAAACTGTAGTGCCACTACAGAAAGCACAGACATAAACTAAGAAGAGAAACACATAGCTAAGGGAATCTTCTACTACCTTAGACAGGATATTGGACTGGTCTAACAAGTATCCGCAAGCTCCAACCACGTTGCCTAGAAAGGATTGGATTGCCACCTAGAATGACAAGGTTCAAATCCGGATGAAAGTACAATCCAAAGAGAAGCTCATCAAGGATATTGAGAAAGTAATGTCTTCGTATGAACATCTAATTAGCGGCATTGACTCAATGGCAGGAGTACACCACATCCCATCTCTAGGTGCACTAGGGGAAGATAAAACATGGGAGAAGGTCTCCAAAGGTATACAGGCATTCCTACAGCCCATGAGGCAAGAAGGCGCCTCTCAGGACCTTTCGTCATTAAGAGAAAACATGTTTCAATTCATTATATCACCGGTCATCCAAATATATACTAAATTGGCCTCCTTGTCAAATCAGACCACAATCAAGAGGGAAACTTTGATTCCAAATGCTCTCGAGTGTCTTCACAGGTTGAGGGAGGATACACCTCAAGTTTCCCCAGTAGCTGCGGATTATCGGGCCTGGCAGAGTTATCTCAGAGAGCAGTAGATAGATGTTCCTACCCTTGCAATCACCCAACTACTCCCATGACCGAGTTACATATCGCAGCAAGTAGAAAAGGTAGCAGGTAGAAACAACTAAGGGGTGGAAGGTCGTAGTTGGAGCCCAGGTCGCAAGTCACAAATTCTATCAGGTCGCAAAGCATCCCAACGGTCAGGAATATGAAAAGTTAGGGATACCCAAGGGTTAATTTTGTCCTATAAATACCCCTTCAGGGAATTGTAAAGGGACACTTTTTCGAGGACTCCAAAGGAGTAGAGAATTGTATAGCGTTGAATGCACTCTTTATGAATGAATAAAAGCACTTGTTTTGATTCCACTCTTGGATTTGATGGGAGTTAATGTGTTAACATTGTGAATATTTTGTTCTATGTATATGATATCTTGTTGATTAAATCATCTGCGTTTTCCGCTTATATCATTTATACATTTAGCTCACTAAATGTTATTAATGATGCTAAGTTGTTCATATAGGAAATGTTAACCAACTCTGTTACTAAAATTTATCTAATATTTGGAAACCGCTCAAGGAAGTGAAGGGCGTTTTAACCATAAAGAATTGTTTCTTTTGTGGTTCGAACAACTTTTTTACAAGCATGACCCTGATGATGTGCTACTAACAGTACTTCCTTTGATCCATGCTTTTCAACTCATCTTACTATTCATGGTGTTTTATGTTCATTGAGACTCATCAACCATTTGCATTGTACCATAACATGCATTCACAGGACTGCAGGGCTCGTTCATGTTTGAGAAAAGGAGTATTCGGCAGTAGCCAGACCCACACCACAGACGGGATCCCTATTACAAATGTTTTAGAGTCTAATTTTTAATTTACACTGGGGAGATCCCTTACTATTGTCCAGACATATTTTCGTGTCAACAGATTTGGCACTAGAAGGAGGGCCTGAATGGTAGGTTCCCAACACACAAGTAACATCCCATTACAAACTCCCCAAGGGGAGATCATGTATGAAAATACCGTTCCTCCACCCTTAAAAAATTCCTAGGAGTGGAAGCCCCTTACTATGAGGTCACTTTAGATCATCTAAGGGCCCTACGCCCTATCGCCCGCAACCTTTTGAGGGATTTACAGCAAGCCCTGGTCACTAGTTCCTTGGCCAATCCTAGAACTCTTGTAGCTAACCACACTTTCTAAGGAACCCTTGTCAACTCCCTGCCTAAGCTTGTGGGTCTTATGATCAAAGATTATGTAGATACAGTTGAGCGAAATTATGAAGAACCCCTAGATAGCCCTTGAGGGGCTAAAGAGGGTGGCCCTGAAATCACTGAACCAAAACCCAATGCTGACCCTCAACCGGACCAAACTCTGAATGATAACACTCAACCAAACAACGCACCTGGAGGAGGAGCCGAGAGGGTCCGGTGGAACAGAGGCCAAGGGAAAATGGGCCATGGAAAAGGCCAAAATCCCGGCCACCACCATCACCATAGAAACCAGAATAGATTTCCATTCCTTTATAACTAGAGAAGTATCACAGATGTAGGGAACCGAGGGAAGAATCCAGACATCCAGTCCCATCATGAAGGCGAAGCATCCGGGTCAGGCATAGGGAGCTAGTCTAAAAGTGAAGTAGGGTGTGTTAACATACTGCGCCACTAGCAAACTAGGCATGTGCAGCCTCTAGTTTGGATGGCGCAGTCGCCTTTAGCTCTCCATGGTCCCCTCCATGACATGCCTCGGCATCCTAAGAAGCACCTCCCTAAGTTCGACCTTGAAAAGGGTACGCTAGACGAAGATCACATAAGCAAATTTTACCTGGACTTACAAAGTATGAGAGTACAATATGATGATGTAGCATGTCGTCTTTTTCCCCATAATTTAGAGAATAAAGCCACCACCGGGTACCGATCCCTCCATGTTGCTTCCATTTCTTCCTAGGAGAAGTTTTGCGGTATTTTCCTTCAAAAATTTTCAGAAGACAAGACTCCTTCCATGCTCCTCACAGAACTTAGTACTTTGAAGTGTCAGAAAAAAGATAAATTCAAAGATTTCAATCAATGCTTCCCTAGGATATTGAAAAAATTCCCACCAAATATCACCTTAGATGATTCCATCACTCTCGACTACTACACTCAGGCTCTCCCTCAGGATATTGTCATATTCATGAAGCGCGAAGCTAGAGCTACCCTGGTGGCAAATTACACCACCGCCCTAGTTGTCGAAAGGGATATTTTATCCATAGGAGCCATTGACCATGAAGGACAATATGATCAAAAGCCAACCACGAAAAGAGCCAAATCCTCAAACCATAAATCCAGAGACAAAGAAAAGGACCCCTTTGATTTCAAAAGTATCACAAAATCCCTCAAGTTACTGACCAACAAAGTCTCTGATCTAAAGAGGAAGAACAATGATTCTTTCCCAGCTGCTAAAATCTAGAAACCTTTCTTCGGAAAGAATAATCCCGCTATGAACCAGCCCCCGTCAAACTCGAGTGCTGGTCTCAACATTGAAGAAATCAAGAAGGAAATTTTTTTTTCTTTCCATCAAGCCTCCCACTCAGAGAAAACCTGCCCCCAGTGGATTAATAGCATGATCGTCATCATGAATCAACTTTTGGAAGACCAAACCCCCAAATATCTAGAAGAGGAGACCATTTCAGACAATGAGGAGGCCTCCCCCCCCGGATGAAGATATGGGTTCCATTGTCCTTGCTTTTGAGGTCATCCATAGGGAGTCTCCCCTTTCCACAGCTAGGATAAACTTGGCTGACGACCCTAAATCTAAACCCCCTCAAAAATATGGCTTGAGGAGAAAAGGCCCAATTCTTGAGCAGTACTTCGAAGAAAAAATAAAAGCTTTCTTAAGGAAAATCCTACCACCAAACGTAGAAAAAGAAAACAAGACTCCTGAAAAATTTAGTCTAACTAATCCCCAAGAAGGCTCCAAGGCTAAAGCTTCATCGGTTTCCCCTAAAAGCACCACTAAACTTGCCTCACACACAGATTCTGGGTATAACATTAACGAGGATATGAAGAAGAACCGGGCCAATATTTCTCTCTGTGAGCTCGCTCGCATTGCTAACCAGCTATATCTTACCCTCAAGGCCTTTTCCAATCTACTGGCAACCAAACCCGTGAGCACCACATCTGCCCAAACTACTGCTAGTCCCCAATCCATCATAAATGCCATAAACGCCAACTCCAGGGGATCCACACCACCTTTCCTCCTCTCCTTTGAGATCTTTAGCTTCAATGTCCATAATTTCCTCGTCGATTCTGGTGCATCCACGAATGTTATGCCCTTATCCATATGCAAGAAGTTAAACATATGCCATAAGAAAACTGATGCCAGAATCATCCATCTCGACAGATCTCAAGTCCCTGTAGTAGGTGAACTAAAAAACGTCATCATCTGCCTATCCTTCGATTCTAGAGTACATCAGTGCATTGACATAGTAATCGTGGATATCCACGAGGCCTATGGCCTTCTATTGAGCAAATATTGGTCTAGCAATCTATAGGGATAAATTTCCACTGATTGGTCCCACCTTTAGCTCTCGTACAAGGGCAGGAATAACCAAACCTGGGTTGAAAGTGAGTCGTACATGAAATATATTGTGACCGACCTGGATGCAACTAACGAACCAATTATTTTCGCACAAGAATAACTCAGTATGTGTCTCTTAGAATCCATTTTTGGGTGTTATAAAACTCCCCAATCTCCGATCACTCAAGACGTCCAGTCTGAGCTGCTTCTGGTCACTGAAAACTCCTCCACCTCAACGAAGGACCCATTAGAAACTGTTGCCTTGAGTACATCCCCAATGTGCTCAGACAACCTTTTCAAATCAGAAGATGAAATATCACTACTACATTTGGAGGAAATTCCGACACTTGGTTCTGACGCTTTTGACCAAATGTCGGAAATTTCCCCAAATTTTTTCCATCTCGCCCGAAACCGTCGCTATACTGACATCTATGGAAAAGTGTCTCAATACTGACACTTAGACAAAGTGTCGCAATTGCGATGTTTGGAGGAAGATGTCACAATTGCGACACTATGGCCCAAAGCGTTGTTATTGCGACGTTTGGAGGCACCCGTCGCAATAGAGACGCTTTGTTTGTCGTCGGTATAACGACACTTATATGCGCACTACATAAAATTACAAAACTTATATGCGCGCTACATAAAAATGATTTTATTATTTCGTATCCATCGCAATAGCTACATTAACGTCTGATATCATGCGCGCATTCACCCTCCGCTCTTGCAGAACATCATTCGCCCTCAGCATTCACCCTCAGCTCTTGCAAAATGGTAAGTTCTTACTGCAGGCCCTTCCTCCTATAGTAGGGTTGACTCTATTTGGGTTTTTTTGTCAATTCCATTGGATTGTGTTAGGCTGTAGGGTTCTCTCTATATGTCAAGAATCAAGATTCAATACCCTCTATTATCTTCATCAACCAACACAAGATTTAATTTTTTCCCAAAGAAACACTTATTAATTTGGCAGCCATTATTTCTCCCTGCTTTAAAAACCCTACATTTAAATGAAAACAAGCGTTGCATTTCAACTACAAAAATATATTAGTGTTCAAATGTACATGTGTGCTACATTAACGTCTGATATCACGTGCACATTCACCCTCCGCTCATCCAGAATAGCATTCTCCCTCAGCATTCGCCCTCAACTCTTGCAAAACAGCATTCGCCCTCAGCATTCGCCCTGAGCTCTTGCAGAACAGCATTCGCCCTCAGCATTCGCCCTGAGCTCTTGCAGAATAGCATTTTCCTTGCATTCACCCTGAGATCTTGCAGAACAGCATTCGCCCTGCTTTCGCCCTCATCTCTTGCAAAATGGTAAGTTCTTACTGCAGGCCCTTCCTCCTATAGTAGGGTTGACTCTATTTGGGTTTTTTGGGTCAATTGCATTGGATTGTGTTAGGCTGTAGGGTTCTCTCTAGATTTCAAGAATAAAGATTCAATACCCTCTATTATCTTCATCAGCCAACACAAGATTTAAATTTTTCCCAAAGAAACACTTATTAATTTGGCAGCCATTATTTCTCCCCGCTTTAAAAACCCTACATTTAAATGAAAACAAGCATTGCATTTCAACTACAAAAATCTATTAGTGTTCAAATGTACATATGTGCATCACTTGTGTAGGGTATTCCCTTTCCATTTTCACATTATCCAAGAATGTGTGCAGTATAGTTCATATTTTTTGTGATTTAGATTATCTTGAAAAAGGAAAGGTAAATTATTTCCCATGGAAAAAGAAGCTTTTCCCTTTTTACTACTAGAAATGGTACAACAAAGTTCCATTTCCACCTGAAACTCCTATGAAACGGGAACCAAATAAAGGCCATGTCCTCAATGGACATCATTTGGCTTTGAAAATGGCCATTGCACTGTGTGATTTCTTATATTACATCACAATAGTTTCTTAGGTCATTTCTTGTTTCTTCAGATGAAAAACAACCAAATAAATTGTGAAGATCCTTTCAGGAAATAAATGACCATTTCTCAATCATATCTCAACTATTTTTTATTTTATTCAGTGGTTTCTTACTTTGAGAGAAATTTGACACTTTTATAAGGAATATAACATAAAAACACAAAATGGGAAGGAATTGATGAGGTAGATGACCGTTAGTTGTTGTCAATTAAGAATTTATAATACACGATGCATGTTCTGTACTACAAACTAGATTCCTTCCTGGAGTTAGGACACAGAGTATTGAATCAAAGTTGTAGTTTCTAACTTCTTGTATTGGTTCATCAATCTTGAAATTCAGACATTGCATGTCTTCATTGCTTCACGTTTGAATAATTTGCATCATATCGTACAATAGGAAATTAGGAATTATGATTATTATTACTTTATGGATCTGTTAAGTTACTTTTAAGTTTGCATGGTTTAGTGTGAAATTATTCTAGTGTGCCCCTATGCCCAGGTGAAGGAATGCCAAGGACTGAGAACCCTAGTTTTTAAATGGTATTGTTTCTTATACCCAAAAACCCCTCAACATCACTTCTTATTAGTTCTTAAAAATAGTGTTGTAAACAATTTGAGAATTGATATAGAAAAATCTCGCACTTCTCAAGATAAAGGCCTAAAGCTAAAGTGTGATACCATGTGTAATTCAATAGCCCCATTGTCACCTCACCAACCTCTTTTCACTTCGGGCTAGCTCTCCTCCAACTCAAGGGGGTTCTCCCTAGTAGATGTTAGGGATCTAATGGCCCAACCAAACCAAGTCAAGAGCCCCCTAACTCTCTATGTTTACTATTATCAATCAAAATATTGAACAATAGGGTCAGACATGCATCCTGAAGATAAAATTGCCAGGGTATTTTTGGGTAATTTCAAAGGGAAAGTCCCCAAACACATATAATCAAGGAATTATAACGTGATTTCAAACATTAAATATCAACAAAATCATTTAAAGGATATTGAAAGGAAAAAGTTGATGGAAGATAGAAAGTGCCTTACTTAAATGCTCTAAGGATTTTTCAATAGTTGCTCCAAAAGCTTCACTTCAAGGCCCTTCAAGATCGTCTCCAACAATGCTATACCATCATCTTCAACAATGTTGCTCCAAAAATGTCCTCAAGGTCTTCACAACAAGTTTACTAGAAGTTGCTCCAACAATATATTCAATAAGGTCTTCATTGTCAACTCGTCTCTTGTTTGGGAGCCTTAATGTGCAATGACATGTTTCCAGGACTGAATTCAATGCAAGGCATATTTGAAACTCTAACTCTGTCTTCCGGTGTCTTATTAGAAATTATTTCAGTTTTCATTTTGTGTTTTCAAGTTAGATATTGTTTTCAAGTTTTTACATTTATAATTTTATTGCAATGTGGCAGACTGATCAGGGCAGTACAGGAACAACCCCGATACAGGATGATCACGGAAAGAGGCCAGCGGAAGAACATGTAAAGTGCCAGCATTGCTCTATCTTCAAGTATTTTAGTTATTTACATAATTGAAATAATATTAATTTTGTTCAAATATGCAGACACCTGGCCATGGTACGCCTGATGATTCCCTCTTTGAGGAAGAGCTTTCTTCATCCCTATCTCCAGTGTTCTTGTTGCGAAAAAAGGCACGAGATGCAATGTCAGAATTTAATACTTTGATAGATGCGCCTCAAACACCTGAAACATAAGAGGGGATAAAAAAACTTATGAGCCAGCTAGAAACATATCAGTTAATAATAAAAATTCAAAAGGATATTTTTTTTCTTATGCATGAGATGAATTGTGATAGTTTGATTTTTAATTTTTACATTGACTAAACTAACAAAAATTTCTTTTGTATGTAGCGTTTTCTGGCACTTTCTGAACCCAGTGTTGGTGGTAGTGGGACACAAGGGCAAGAGATTGCTCAGCAACCCTCTCGTACACCTTCTACTCCTTTAGGTGCCAGCCAAGAAACACACCTTGCCCAAGCAGACACCCAGCCAACCACTAAACGTGTTGGCAATGATGAGGCTGATATGGCCAACTACATTATTGTGTTTCCTGGAGCTACACGTGTCAGCTCCACAAGGACCATTAATGGAACGTTGTTGGTGAACGATGGAGGTGTCCCTATAAAGCATGTACAACTCCCAGGTAAATTTTAATATTTTAACTATTTCATGTACTTTATCTAAAACATATTTATCATGATTTTTATTTTTAAATTAATGATAATATCTATTTTTTTGTGTAGGAAACAATGAGTTCTATAGGTTTCTGGAGAGCCATGCGCTAGTAATTTTCTGCCCAACTCTACGCACAGGGTGGAATTCCCAGAATTCCAACCTGAAAAAAGAACTTCTAGATTATCTAGAAGCCCTTTTTGGGGTCAGAACATTTGACAGAACAACGGTGGCTCGAGTAGCTGGAAAATATTTGAAATATACCAGGGACACCTATAGGACGCAATTGCAATTTAACCCTAAATATGAGCATCCTATCACAGTTCCAGAGAGTGAGTGGAGATCACTCATCCATGATGGAAAAGAGAAAAGGGCAAAAAAAGAAGTAAAAATGCCAACTGGACCTGCAAGGTAAATTACAACTTTAATTCAATAGCTTTAATTTTATCTATGTCTAAAATAAAAGTGTGTTACGTCATATCTGACTTCAATATTTTGATGCTAGGTTGCCTGACACCTCAAAGGCAACCAAGGTTAGGATTGAAAAAAAGGGCCATCACAAGCTAGGCCAGGGCGACTACTTGAAATTAGCCGCAAGAATTGTAATTAAGTAGCTAAACATCTTATAATTAATTGTATCACCTTCCAACGTTTTTGTAATCCTATCAATTATGATTAAAAATACACAATCATATGTAATGTAGGGTGATGACTTCGGAACAGAAACTACAGAGGAAGATAAAAATATCGCTTTCCATTTCGGCTATCAAGCCGTAGTTGAACGTCACAGAAGCTTGGGGCAAGTCCCAAGATCCAGAATGCCTGATAAGGTAAAACATTAACCTTTCAATATGTTTGTTTTCATCCATAAATTTAATGTCTAACAACTTTTTTTAAATCAGGGGAGCAGCACTACCGACGAGGAAAATAACCCAGTTTTAGAGCCAGATGTAGATGATCCTCACGTGCAACCTGATCATTGTAGTGGGGACCAGGCCGAAAATGCTACTATCAGTGAGGGCCATGACGATAATTAATTTCCACTTATAATTTTTTCTAATTATACCTTGATGGTTGTCCTTATAACGTTTTTTGTTTAAATGACAGAGAATGTTTCCCTTGAGGATCTTACCACCAGAGAGGAAGACAGGGCAGCAGTCCCAATGGCGACAACTGGTGCACCAGGTAAATAATCTCATTGCAATTTTTTTTATTAATATTACCGAAATAGTTCAATGATATTTAAAAACTAACAATTAAAATTTAATATTATCTGTTTTTGTAGGTGATGCTCCATCACTGGATGAGACCAGACATCGTGACTACACAACTAGGTCAGCGGTGACAACTGGTGCACCAGATAGATAATCTCATCGCAATTTTTTTATTAATATTACCAAACTAGTTCAATGATATTTAAAAACTAACAATTAAAATTTAACATTATCTATTTTTGTAGGCGATGCCCCATCACTAGATGAGACCAAACATCGTGACTACGCAACTAGGTCAGCGGCGACAACTTGTGCACCAGGTAAATAATCTCATTGCAATTTTTTTTATTAATATTACCGAACTAGTTCAATGATATTTGAAAATTGACAATTAAAATTTAATATTATCTGTTTTTGTAGGTGATGCCCCGTCACTGGATGAGACCAGACATCGTGACTACGCAACTAGGTCAGCAGTGCGGGTCAAAAGGCACGAAACAGGAGCAGAGGATGATGATATTGATGATGTAATTAGGAGCTTTAGAAATAGGAAGAAGAAAAAGAAAAAGAAAATTTGATAATGTAAAATATTGTATTATTATAAGACAAACGTTACCATACTTGGAACGTTTTTTGCATTATATAAAAAACTCATTTATCATACTATTTTTATGTCAAGCATTAATTTCAATGTTTCCTTGTGTACTTTTTGTTGAATTGTTTTTTTATAAGTTATTGAATATTTTTTTTTATGCTCATGAAAGTAAAAAATGAAATATAGATTGGGTATTGGGGAATTGAGAGTGATGTGAGGGGGGAGGGAGGGGCCATAAGAGCTTCCACCTTCACATGGTTGGCCCTGTTTAGTAGAGAATAATTTATTGGAGCGATTTAATCTTGGAGCAAACCTCCCTCGATCTAGCGTAGCAACAAAAAAGTCATTGTTGACTTAGTTGCTACTCTTTTAGATCGTGGGAGGCTTGTTCCAAGTTCATGCGACTCCAATAAATTGTTCTTGAAATGAAAAGGAGCTCATTTAGGTATGTTTTGACATTTTCAACATATGTTCTAACATTTTCATAAGAATGAATCTTAGAGTAAAAAATACTACATCAATTACTTGTATTTATTATATAGATAATGATGGATTTTGATTGACTTGGCAGTGCAGGTACAAATCCTCTTGCATCATGAGAAATACAACTTGTCAACCAGGGTCATGTCTAGGATATGTTTGCTTGTGCGCTTGACTAGGTTCGTAATGTCATGTTTTGTAAGTTCCTTTACAGTTCATAATTCAATATTAAGCTTGTTCATGATTATTATCTAGGTTTTTTGTATGTGTTTTTTCATCTATTTGATTGTAAGAAAATCTGCATGTTTCCTGTTGTTCACTATGATTTATCCCATTACCACTCCCAGGATGAATCTGACTTTATTGTTACATAGGTTACTTTATTGTTACTATGATTTCTCCATTTACGATTTCATAGGTTACATCATGTAAATTTGTCAATCTCAGGTTGGTGATGAGCTTTAGTTCTCCAGATTTGGGGCTTTTCTAATATTTTCTCCCTCATGTCATTCCTGCATCACCTCGTTGTTTGAGCATGCTAATTTTCTACCATTTGTACCAATTGGCACATGTCAATCTCTGAGTGGTGCCACATTTCACCTATTTTCAGTGAGAGTTTAGGGTTTCTCTAACATAGCTTCAGAAATCCGATTCAGTTCCTGCTTGAATATCGTCACATAATACTCATGGTTTGGATTGATGAGCATGTTTTGAATGGTTGGTTGATTCATGAGAACAACCCATATAGTCATCTTGAGATATTTCAGAAGTTTTCTCGGGTTTCCTTTTTCACCGTTTCTAGTGGGTGGGATGGTGTGGGGTGATCCATCAATATTGGTGCTCTTGTAGTAGGGAATTTTTTTTTGGGGATATAAAGGAGAATTTTATGTAGATATCCCATTGGATTCATTCATAGATGGGCACAAGAGGTCAAGAATTTAAATTAAAAATATGCAACCTCTAGCATGGCAACCTGAAGGCCGCGAGAGACACTGGTTAAAGATTGTTTTGTGCTGGCCTTAATATAGTCATGATTTATTTCTATTATCTTAATGCAAATATATAGTCCGGTCTCATTAAAATGAGGATTTTGGTTGTATTTCTCTTTGGTTGTTTCTCTCTTAATGCTCCAGAAGTTGCCAAAAGTTGCGATAGTTGTTTAGTTTGCCTGTTACAACTTAAAAGTGGTTTTTAGCAATGGGAGTCATGTTTTTTAAGGTTCATAATAATATGAAGATCTTGTAATTCTATATTCAGGATAAAAGAATATGGCCTCTACTTTGGGCAGTATGACAACAATTGCCACATCTACCTCATTGGGTAACAATGGAAAGGGGAAGAAGTTGGGTGCAATGTTTGATAATTATGGCAGACAATTGTCTTCTCTTTCAGTTTTTTCACCCATTTCCTTTAATCGCTCAGGCAGAAGAGGGACTTTGAGATTACACGAGAGAGAGAAGGTAGTTAATACAAGAGCTATGGAAAAGGAGTTTTACTTCAACAAGGATGGCTCAGTGACAAAAAAATTGCAGGTCAGAGAAAAAATTATGTTTAAAGGAAGGTCACCTGCACGTGAAACTTCACTGCGATGGATCTTTCCTTGTCCACTTATATTCGATTTTAATGTGTTATTTTAATTTTTCGTGGATGGTTTTTTTGGCATATGGTCTGGCATTCAATTCCACACTTATTGAAAGCATTGTCAATTTGTCTTGCAAGCGGTGTGAACAAAATTGCTAATCTTGTTGGAGTCACCCTTGGGGTGAAGGGAAAAATGTTGTCTTGGAGAGCAAGCATGGTTCTCCAAAAATAGTTAATGATGGTGTGACAGTAGCTAAGGAGGTAATTTGTAGATGTGTGCTCTGGTTTTCTTTTTAACATTGTATTAGTTCTCCCTCTTAAATGTCTACCTTTGCACTTTGTGATGAAAGTAAATATTAACACATTTAGAGTCATTATCCATCACATGCAATTCTGCAACATCATCTACCTACCCTACCTACTTTACTCTACCATTTTTTCTTCTTTATTAGGGTGCACTTAGACTGGCAAACCCTTATCACACTTTCTTTTCTTTTACATGTAGAAATCTATCTAAGTCTAACCTCCATTTCTGGTTCTTGTGGATTCATAAATGAATTTCGGGTTTTTGTGAAGAACAAACACAATTAGAAGTTTTGGGAATGCAATTTACAATTCTAGGGATTGAACAAGACCAAATTGAACTCTGTTTCTGTCTTTCGTGCGGAATTTAAAACAAAAGCTAGGATTTCACAGAGTTTTAACAGGAATTGGGGTAAATACCTGTTTTTTGGGAGATGAACAGTGATTAAACAGGTACAGGCTATGGCATACGAACTCTGGATTACTGGTATGCAATTGTCTTCAGCAAAATACAGTTGATGGCGCTTGACAGTTTGTTTTTGAAATTCTCTGCATGAGACTTTGGTCGTTCACAGAATAATGAAAATGACGTGGGCAAAATTGTTTTATTCACAAATTCCAAAGGGTGACGGGGTTTTATTTATTTATTTAATGGATGACGTCAGCAGGTACGGAGGATGAGTCACGGGAGGCAAGCGGTAAGCGGTTTCCATCGCACCGCTTTTGGGGAAAAGTGGTTTTGGGCGGAGGGCAAGCGATTCCATAGAATGATTGACGCGTGGCATGGCACTGTTTGAAAACCGTCGGGCCATCGCGCGTTATTGTTCGGACGCGGATGGCTAGCGATATCATTAATAACCGTTGATCTCAGATGGGTTGATCGAACGACGATGGGGACGTGGAAGTGACGGGGATTTAATATGGAGGGCCCGACGCAATTAAACGTTAATTAATCTCATCGGGGGGAATCTGATTGGCGGAGTTAATTAATCGTGAGGATTAATCAATTTGTTTATAAAAATGCAGGAAAGTGATCAGGAAATGATTTAACCAAGGTTAGCGGTTAAGGGAGGTATTGGGGATTTTACAAAGGGTTTATAGTTTTAACCTTGGGAAAGGGATTCGGGGGATTAAAATACACAGGGGAAGAATTATTTTTGTATTAAAACATGTAATAAAACATGTTTTAATTATTTTTTCAATATAATTTTATTATATGATAATTAAATCAGATTAATCTAATTACCATAGGGGGCGGAATTTAATATTACGATATATTTAGCCAAAGGGGGCATAAAGTGGGTTTTTATTTAAACATGTGGGAATAAATAACTTTGGCTAAAATTTATTAATGGGTTTTTGGGGATATTATATAAAAAGGAGTTATATATAATAGGAGAAGGTTATTTTTGTAAGGATTTAATACATAAAATCAATGTTAATATGACAAGGGGACAATGTAAACTCAAAATACATTAATATAAATAAGAAAGTGAAGATTTAAAAGAAAATTGCATTATAATCACTTCATCACTTAGACTTGGAATAAAATGTGATTTTGAGGGTTTTTTATGAAATAATGCATAATTTTCCTAAGTAAAATGAGATTTTACTTAGGAAAAGATGTTTAGAAATGAGTGAATGTTATGAAGAATGACTTCAAGTACTTAGGCTTTTCAAATTATTGGGCCGAGGGTCCGGTCCCTCCAAAAGTCAAGGAAATGCCTTGAGCCCCTCTAATTTTCAAATACCTTAGTACTTAAGGGAAATTAGTGAAATCTTTAGGGGAAGATGAGAAGGGAAGTTAATAACTTTGACTTTGCTTTGCTTTGAATTTCTTCCAGTATAGTGTCTACCTTTTCACTTTGTGATGAAAGTAAATATTAACACATTTAGAGTCATTGTCCATCACATGCAATTCTACAACATCATCTACCTACCCTACCTACTTTACTCTACCATTTTTTCTTCTTTATTAGGGTGCACTTAGACTGGCAAACCCTTATCACACTTTCTTTTCTTTTACATGTATAAATCTATCTAATTCTAACCTTATTACATCCAAGGGCTCAGATTAAGCTATTGAGCTCCTTTTATTTACTCTACCTATTTACTTATCTGCCAGGATTAAACGGTTTGGTCAGATTTATTCTCTATCTCTAAAACATGAAATTGAAAGATGAAATAGCCAAGCTTAAATTGTTTGACTATTCATAAATTGTGGCATAGGATACAAGTTGCACACAATTTTATTTATTACATAAGAGCAAAAGGTAGCGGAATTTAGACTTGCACACTTTCCTTGGCCTTTCTTTTGGTGGGGTTCATTTTATTTTACTTTTTTGGCCATTTTTTATTCTTTTCACCCTTCGATTTTTCTTTTAGGGTATACCCTCTTTACATTTTTTAAATTTTTTGATTTTTTTTGAGAATATGGAAAAACTTGGCAACAAGAAAAGGTATGAACATATTACATAGCCCATCAAGTCAATCATGAAATATGACACCTATTGGTATAGGAGTCTAACACTGGCTCCACTTGGGGATGGCTTTTCCTGGTGAAAAGTCAAGAACAGCAGGTTAGTTTTCCTCATCCATTGACCTTGGTGAACCAGTAAATGTCTTCTGTCTTATGAAAACTGAAATCTAATTTGAAACTAAAACAACACACAAAAATTTTCAAACCAACTTAATGAAAAACTAGCTGAAAATTGAAAACTAAAAAAAATTGCTCAAAATTATTGGCTCTGTTAGGGCACCTCATATACTGCTCAATCTATGAAAATATTATTGAATGGTATACAAAAATGCCAGGTAGAAACAGTCAAGTAGTTATAACAACAAATGGATAACTTGATTGCTTTATGATTTTAAAAATTGGAAGTATATTATGATCATGTGCCTTTATAATAAATGATATGATGTGTAAATGCCACTTTTGATGTATTTAATCCTTATAGAGAAAACATGGTTGCAGATTTGGGCTAAAAATATTCTCCATATAATCTGATATAGGATCAATGAAAGTATGATGTATGTTATTTTAAAGTCTGAAGCCTTTAATAAACTAATTTATCTCAAAGATTATGATACACGAATATTAAACCTTTATTCTTCTTCTATCTTGTGTTTGAAAGAATAATCATCCTCAATATGCAAGTCAAAAGATAGTACAATTTCCTCTTGCTTAGGAAAAGGAATATTTTCAAAGAATTCTTTAGGATTTCAGAAATTGTATGACTGAATTTGAGAATGCAAAAGTTTAATTTCATTTTCATAATTTTCAAGATACTCTAAATTTCTATATTTTTCAGTTTGGGAGAATATTTTCTTGATTTCAAAAGAAGAAATAAAACTCTTAAAAAATCCTCATCAAGCTGAAGTTCTAATATCTCATCCCTCAAAATAGCTAGTGATTGTTTTGTGAAATTATCATAATTATCATCATACCGATCATGTAAGTCTAAAAAATCTTCTAAGAACCTTGATTTTCTTAGGAATAGGTCATTTTGTAATAGCTGCTCATTTTGAGGGCTCAACTTCACTCATTCTTTTAAAACAATATGAACCAAATAACGTTCTTATTTCCCAAAAGCACATTTGGATATTTTTACATAACAATGATTGTTCTCAATAATTTATATAACTTTTCCACATGTTTACTAGTGTGATATTCCCATGATTTATTATAAATATGTGTATTATCAAAGAAAACCAGCACAAATTTTATAAGATGGGATCAAAAAAAATTGTTCTTAAGTTGAGCCCGCCAGACTTCGAACGGCGATAAACCATAATTCAAACCAAATTCGTGTTCTAAAATAGCCTACTGACATCGGCCAATTTTGTGACACGAAAACCAAATGAATTCCGCCCTTATCTTTTTCGGGTCCGAAGTTGGGCTGGCGTACGGAGGGAGAGTTGTGATGCAAATTTCTTATCAAATTCGCCAAATATTTTTCAGGTCTGGATTTCCACTGCGTGAGTGGCCCAAACAAAGATCCGCTCCAATCAATTTCTTCCACGTGTCCTCAATAAGAACATTCCCTTCTCCCGGCTACGGGTGCACTCGATGGCGTTTAAGGCGATGGGACATGGATGTGGCGATTTCATATCAATCGCATTAAGTTTTAATGTTGTTCAATTAAGTTCCAAGGTTTTCACATCTAATCGCATTAAGTTTTAACACTGTTCAAGATCGGACCTCCACTCTTGTTAGCGATTCTGCATGCTCCAATATGATCCGGCCTTTGGCTCTCATTAATGATCAGAGATTAACTATAACGGGCATCCTTCGATTGCATTGCAGTCAGGTCGATAAAATGGCATTTCGCTATGGTTTTTCAGACGAGCTGGTTGTTGGGTTACACTACCTGCTCACTGTGATGAGAAGGAGAAGTGGCCAGTTGAACTGCTGCGTAGACCTTGCTGCATATCTGCATTTCTCTCGGTCTATTCCTTGTCTGTCTTCCTCTGTTTCTTGGAATTCTGCTTCTCCATCTCCTCTTGTGCCCACTGCTAGTGAGACTGCACCCATGCCTCGTGTGCATCAAAGGATATGTTGTCGTAGGGGGATCACTAGAGGTCAACTCCTGCATGCTCCCTCCAACCCCTCAACCGAGTTGTCTTATGGCTAGTCCAGTGATTATTATGTAGGTCGCTATCCAAATACTAGGAGTGGGCGAGGTCGGGTTGTAGGATCTAGCCACCGTATGGATTCCCCTGCTCCTCGTTTCCTCACCACTAGTTCACCTTCTCGCACGACACGCACTACGCAATTTTCCTTTAATTGCTCTCTTAACCACCCACGAATTACAGCTTCAGTCACTGTGGTTTTCCGCGAGGAGGCCCAAATGAAGGAAGAATGCACCCGTCTAGCGGGTCTGAGCTCGGAAAAATCTGGCCAACATTCGGGCCTTCAGGAGGGGAGCCATGGCATGAATGTGGAGGTAGCACCTAGCGATCCTGGACCTTCCGAAGGATGGTGCCGAATCGTCGAGGAGCCAGAGGAGTAGTTTTGTTAATTTGTTTTTCGTGCTTCGCGGCCCACTTAATTGGGCTGCTTTTAGATTATTTTACTGTGTTGGACCTTTGTAATATTTTTGAATTCTGTAAATTAAATGTTCGAGACTGGTTTCCTCGTATTAGGTTAGTCTTCTTAATTTTTTTATTTTTTGATGAAAAATTTGCCATGAGTCTGGGCAATGATTTTGACTTCGGTGTAATTTTATTCCCACTGTTAATAGATTAACTTTAGTTAGAAAAAGAAATGTTTCCCTTTTTCTATTTTAAACCTGTTTTTTAAGATACAAAGCCATGATTATATGGTCTACGTATTATACTCTTTCTCTGTATATCTAGTACAGGAACCTTTTTGCTATGAACAGGGTGGATGTTGTAATGGGCTACTAATGGAAACAAGTGAGCCTGAACCTTACATCTCGAATGCAACAGATGGTTACCAATTTTGGAATCAAGTGAGCTTGATATTACAAGCGAGCCTGGGTTTCTGCAGATGGTTATCACACTCACACGATTAGCATTTTTCTCTGTTCAAGGATTTTTGGGTACTTTAATTTTTATTTGGAACAATGGACATCGGTACTCTATATTTTCCTTTACTATTCTACATACTACTATTTCACTTTATTATAGATGCCTCGGGCATATTTGGATGCTTTCTCAGATTTTTCGATAATCTCCATGTGGACCGTTACTGGGTTTTATATCATGTCCCTGTATGTGACATGGGGTATTTTTCTATCATTGTCTAGGGTGGGACTTCCACTTTTCTGGATGGATATTTGGGTTTCAATATTTAGATGTGAAAATTTAATGACTTCATGGACTGTTTTACCTCATATAATATATTCAAAACAATGTTTTTTCTCTTGTGAAAAAAAAATGATTAATTTTTATCACTCAGCCTTCAAAACTAGCGATGCTGGTCTATGTTGTTGGTTTGTTGATATGGTATGATGGTATTTTTATATATTGTACATATCACACTCCTCACATGATTAGTGTTTTTATCTGTTCAAGGTTTTTGGGTACTTTAATTTGTATTTGGAACAATGGACGTCGGTACTCTATATGTTGCTTTACTTTTCTACATACTGCTATTTCACTTTCTTATAGATGCCTCAGGAATATTTGGATGCTTTCTCATATTGTCGATAATCTCCATGTGGACCGTTACTGGGTTTTGTATCAAGTCCCTGTATGTGACATGGGGTATTTTTCTATCATTGTCTGGGGTGGGACTTCCACTTTTCTGGATGGATATTTGGGTTCCAATCTTCAGATGTGAAAATGTAATGACTTCATGGACTGTTTTACTTCATATAATATATTCAAAACAAAGTTTTTTCTCTTGTGAAAAAAAAAATGATTAATGTTTATCACTCTGCCTTCAAAACTAGCAATGCTGGTTTATTGATATGGTCTGATGGTCTTTTTATATTTTGGACATATCACACTCCTCACATGATTAGCGTTTTTCTCTGTTCAAGGATTTTGGGTACTTTAATTTGTATTTGGAACAATGGACGTCGGTACTCTATCTGTTGTTTTACTATTCTACATACTGCTATTTCACTTTCTTATAGATTCCTCGGGCATATTTGGATGCTTTCTCAAATTTGTCGATAATCTCCATGTGGACCGTTACTGGGTTTTATATCAAGTCCCTATATGTGACATGGGGTATTTTTCTATCACTGTCTGGGGTGGGACTTCCACATTTCTGGATGGATATTTGGGTTCCAATCTTCAGATGTGAAAATGTAATGACTTCATGGACTTTTTTACTTCATATAATATATTCAAAACAACATTTTTTCTCTTGTGAAAAAAAAATGATTAATGTTTATCACTCTGACTTCAAAACTAGCGATGTTGGTTTATTGATATGGTCTGATGGTCTTTTTATATTTTGGACATATCACACTCCTCACATGATTAGTGTTTTTCTCTGTTCAAGGATTTTGGGTACTTTAATTTGTATTTGGAAGAATGGACGTCGGTACTCTATCTGTTGCTTTACTATTCTACATACTGCTATTTCACCTTCTTATAGATGCCTCGGGCATATTTGGATGCTTTCTCAGATTGTCGATAATCTCCATGTGGACCGTTACTGGGTTTTATATCATGTCCCTGTATGTGACATGGGGTATTTTTCTATCATTGTCTAGGGTGTGAATTCCACTTTTCTGGATGGATATTTGGGTTCCAATCTTCAGATGTGAAAATGTAATGACTTCATGGACTATTTTAATTCATATAATATATTCAAAATAGCGTTTTTCCTCTTTTAAAATTTCACTTTTTTTTTTTAAATTGAACCCACCGTCGCTATACCGACACCTTGTAAGCGTTGAAATTGCGACAGATTAAAAACATCGGAAGAGCGACAGTATAAAAACGTCGGACGAGCAATGTTCAAAACGTCGGATCACATTTCATCAGAATTGCGACAGTTTATAAACGTCAGAAGAGTGAAGTCCAAAACGTCGGACCACATTGCGTCGGAATTGCGATAGTTTACAAACGTCGAAAGAGCAACATTCAAAACTTCGAACCACATTTCATCATAATTATGACAGTTTACAAACGTCAGAAGAGAGATGTTCAAAACGTCGGACCACATTTCGTCGGAAGTGTGACAGTTTACAAAGGTCAGAAGTGCGACAGATTGGGAAACGTCGGAAGAGTGACGCTTGTTTGGAAGCGACAGAAAAAGTGTCGATAGTGCGACACTTTTTAATTGCATCGGAACTGACGGTATGGCAAACCACGTTTTTCTCGCCCTCGAACTGTCGCTCTTGCGACGACTATGTGTCGAAATAGCGATGAATTGGCCGTCGGAATTTCTGCCAAATTTTCTAGTGTATGGACCTTGTACTATGATGGTTCCAAAACCTAAGACGGGGCTGGTGCAGGCTATCTATTGTTGGACCCTTAGAATAACAAGTTTCTAATTTCTTACCGACTAGAGTTCCAGTGGACGAATAATACAGCCGAGTATGAGGCATTACTGCTCGGACTCAAAAAGGCCATAGATCTAAAAGTTCATTGTTTAAAGGTAATTGGCGATTCTCAGATTATCACTCGTCAGGTATGTAACACCATCCATTGCTTGTCTCCACATTTGAAAGGTTACCAGCAAGAGGTATGCCATTTCATTTGTACTTTTGATGCTTTCGGTATTAAATCCATAGTTAGAATACACAATGCAGTAGCCGATACACTCGCCAACGTTGCCACTAGGTTCACTGCACTTAGAGATGGATTTTTTATTGAAGTTATTTACAAGTCATCCATACCAGGTAATGTCACTAATTTTCAGATTTTTAATGATGACCAATAGGTACTGGATTTAATGCTCAATACGGACGTATTCAAAGACACAATTATAGAAGAAGAGGATCATGATCGGGCCTTGTAAGAGGAACTACAAGATCGGAAAGAAAATCCCATACCCAAATGGATCATGTCACTCGAAAGCTTGTTTAACCTACATAACCATTTCTGAGGGCCCCCAAGCATGAAGGTGAAAATTTCCACGCTAGCGCACCGACAAATAAATCTCGGGATAGACAAGGATCCCAAGCTCGTCAATCTAGGTAATGAATGCACCCCTCAGGAGAGGCAAGCATTCACCGAGTTATTTAAGAAATACCTAGATGTGTTTTCTTGGACATATGATGAGCTACGAGCTTATGATACATGGATCATCCAGCACGTTATACCCATGAAGGAAGGAGTGAAGCCTTTCCAACATAAAATATGAAAATTATACCCTGCTGTTGAGGTATAAAAGGTATATTTTTAACACATATTTATCCTACATTAATCATCAATCCAGGAACGACTTTTTGTTTCAAGAGTGTACGTTGTCTGAGGCTAAAATTCAAGCTAAGAGTAATGTTTTGTAAGATGTAGCACAATGTTTGAAATACAAGAGTAAATGGATGATTGGAAAAGAAATCTAATTACAATAACATGAACTCAAATGCTCTGAAATCCAACTAATCACTCATCAAACATCAATCAAGGATACAATAGCAATAACTCATTCCTATAGAAATTGATGCAATTGAAATCAAACTCGAACAAGACAATCAATCTAGGAACATGGAAGCAATAACCAGTATTCTCTACAATCGATAGTCTTGCTTTAAAGAAATTAAAGGGAAATAGAAATTGAACTAAAGCTGCTATTGAAAGTAAACTAGGAAAACTCTTAAAAAGAAAACTCTTTGCAATCTGTAAACTAATTAATTGGAAATGAACAGCGCATTGGAATTGAACAGTAATGTAAATGAGTAGAAAACTGTAACTTAGAAGAATTGAACAGCAAATACTAACTAATGAATCTGAACAACAAATCTTAACTTAATGGAATCAAATAGAAAATTATATTAAACACCAAACCCTGTCGACAACAAACGTTGTTAAGCAGCAATCCGAAATGAACAGCACTCCACCAGAACAACAATCAATTCGAACAGAACATCTGATGCTGAACAAAAAATCTCTGTAAGGTATAACAAGATAAATAATACAGGAATTAAGGTCATTGTCAAAATGGAACAGCAATGCAATTCATTAACATAATGAAATCAATCAGTAATTCAATAGAAAACCAATTAAATTGAAAATGTAATGAAAACAACCACAAACTATCACACGACAATAATTGAAAGATATAGATACAAACAACAAATCGATCCACTAGGGTCGGGCCCTTAGCCACCAGTGAAACACCGCTGGGCTACTGCAGAGCTAAGAAATGGGGTGGAAATGTGTTCTTATATTAATCAATCATAAATAGTGTTTACAGCAGTCTCTCTCTGATCACGAGAGTCAATAAGAAAATGCAGGGTTACAAGAGAAATATTTAATCAATAATTCGACTCCTTTCAATCTCTAAAGGCATTTCCTTTTATAAAAATTTCGATGGATAAGACAAGGAACAAGATAAGACTGAACAGTGATCCCTCAGGATCGAAAGATCCTGAGGGATTCGCTCCTTTTCTTTCTTTAGCTAGCGCTTGATCTTCTTCAGCTGTAGTCGTGTTGTTCCCTGTCTTCTCTTAGCTATGCGTTTTGATTTCCTTCTCTTTGACTGGATATGGTCTATTACTAGAGGAACAACAGTTACTCCTGCTTTAGCCTTGCCTCTCGAATAGTTGTTTACTCAGTTTTCTTTCTTGTTTTTACAATAAAAGGAAATTTTTAGTTAATTTTCCCAATAAACACAAGTATTTGTAATTCTATCATAAATCTACAATAAATCACCTTTCTAGAATAAAAAGAGTCATGTTTAAAGGAAAAAGATGAGAAAAATCATGGTGAATTCATACCTTTTCCAGTGCTCAACATAGCCCCCTGCTTACCCTTTTTCATATCATCATGAAAACCATAGTTTACATGTAAAGCAGTTAGAGAATAGGCTAGAAAAGGTTTTTCATTAAGAGGCCTAAAACCATGATTTGTAGCTAAAGCTTGAAATACATGCCCTGTCTGTCCTTTAGGTAATTCATAATTGGCTTTATAGTCTGTTGCAAGATACCATACAATGAGACTTCAAAACCTACACCCTAGCCAGAATGCGCCTTTTTGTTAAGATGAGGCTGCTATATAGAACCAAGTGGTCAGCAGCTACTCCAAAATTTCTATAATTAAATCACTCTCAGTTTTGAATATTCCAATCAGAAATCTTCCATCGAACTTTAGCTGTTGTATAGGCCTGGTTTCTAATGGACAGAAAATATTCTACCCCATCCAAGACAATTTTTTTGTGCACAGACCCCAATGCTTGGATAACACCCTCTCTTGTCATTAGGCTCTTCTGCCTAGCCCATAATTGTAATGGGTGTTTTGGTTCACTCTTAACCCACAGGTCTAACCCATTTTCTTGCCTTTGGAAAGTATTATAGGTCCTCAGCTATTTCAACTAGTTGACAACAAATGAAATAAATGATTGATATTGGATATCACCCACAAAAGGGTTGGGATTTATCTCAATATCATTTTCCAATATGAGATTGTGCAAATAGAACTCACACAGTAGACACTAGACTTTAACCCCATAGAGTTTGCAGAATTTTAAACAATCATCTACAGTGTTTAATTCTATAGAATTTCCTACCCTAACTGCTTTAATCTTCAATTGTAAATATATTTCTAATAAAAAAAAACAATAATTCTTGGTAGGGCATCTACACGCTAGAACATATGTGTATAAGGAGCAGAGAGTATCCATTTGATTCCGGGCCATTTTTAATTCATTCCTTACCTTTTTAGCTTTCTCTTCTACCTTCTGATACTTATCACAGGCTTTAGCCTCTGATGCATTGATTTACTTTATTTGTTGTTGTAGATGTTGATATTTCTTTTCGGGGACAGTCTCTTCCTCCAGATTTTCTCTTTCTTGTCAAGCTTGTGCTAGCTCCTTTCGAAGTTCTGCTATAGTAGGGTCAATAAAAATGGTTTGATGACAGGCCTGTGCATTTTCAGTTGGGGTAGTTGTCTCTAAAATAGCTGCCTGTTGTTCCATGCTTTCTTGATTGGACTCAGCTTGGGCTTCCATAGTCTCCACACTCTAGGGCTTTGCTTTGGTGGCTACTTTCCTTTTATTTGGAGTTTGTTTGGTGGCTATGTTCCTCTGTTTTTGAGTTCGATTGGGGGTTGTCTTCATTCTGAGAACCCTAATACTCTATCAGAGTTGTTCCAATAGCTTTTGAAGCTTCTGTCGTTCCCTCCACAGCTTCTCAAGTTCGATTCTTTCTTTTTCCTCCTAGGAGGAATAGTTGTCCCTTTCTCTGTACTAAATTGCTTATGTAGGGTTTTCTTTTCAGTAGCCGGTCCTTCACTCAGGCTTGCTTCTCTATTTTCTACTCGCAACACTTCTTTAGTGTTCATATGCTCTTGGCTACATTCTTCAGGGGCGGTAACCTTAACTGGCTCTACTGCTCCCTGAGGATCTTCCGTTTGGAACACTTCTTCAGTGTTCATACCTTCCTGGCTACATTTCTTAGGGGAAGTAACCCCAGCTATTTCTTCTGTTCCCTGAGGGTTTCCTTCTTCTATTTCATCGGGTACCCCTTCGGATGTATCTTCACCAGTAACAGCTTGTTCCTGTAATTAATTTATTTAAATGTTGAAATTTAGTGGGTTGTGGGGTTGTATGTATTCGATCATGTTGGCCAAAATTTGGGCCAATTGGTCCTCCTGCAATGGGCTTTGAGGTGGACTTGTAATGGTGGATTTGGGAGGTTCTTCTCCCTTTCCTTCATCTTCCTTGCTTCCTTCCTCCTCACAGGTGTGATAACTTCCTTCCTCCTCATCGCTATAGATAATTTCTTCTTATCCATTGGTGTGGTGACTTTCTTCTTCTTCACCAGTGTGGTGACTCTCTTCTTCCCCCTCATACCCTTCTTCCTCATCATTTCCTTCTTCCTCCTTGGTATGATGACTTCCTTCTTCGAGTTGTGGGGGTTGTTCATCTTCCAAGCTGGGTAATTCTAGGGGTTGGCTAATGCTACCCTGAAAACCTTCTATCATTCCCCTACTTCTCCTTAACCTGGAGGATTGTCTACGTTTTGATGGTTCTGCTGTTGTGCTAGTAATTCTTTTGCATTTTGGGGCAGGTAGGGCTATTCCTCTGTCAATTGAGAATATCATTTCTTCCCAACTAGTCTGCTGTTGGGCAAGACTGTAACTCACTATCAATCTAATCAAGCAATGGTGGCTTACCACCATGTCTATATGAAAAGACTTTCTTATTCTTCGGGCGACATCATGCAATAAGAAATTTAAAAATGCAGGTAGGTTTATAGTACATTTTTTCTTTAATACTGCCAATAACTTAAGGTAGCAAGCTCTTACCACATCTTTTCTCCCATCGCATGTTATGTAGCCCTGTACTACTTTTGCCAATTTTGTCCATGGTTATCCCAACGACGTCATTTGAACTCTTTTCCCTTTAACGACCAGGGTCTGCCCTTCATCTCGGAAGATGTTCATGGCTTCTTGAAGCCTCAATTTCTTATGGGTCCATATGGTTCCTTCCGCTAATAGGCCAGACACCTCGGAAATTATTGAGTTTGTTACTGCTATCTTCCTACCTCTAACCATTTATTAACCTTCCTGTAGATTTTGTAAAAATTCAATGGCTATCATTTCATGAGCTTGTTGCAGTCTTGTGAGGTAGGTAATCCACCCTACTCTCTCCAGAATTTCCTGTGCAGCATTAGAAACAGCTAGCACCAGTGGCTCACTAGGAATTGGTCGTCCTCCCATTTTATTTTCACACTGCTAATTCTTCACAAATGCACAGTAATCTAATGGAACAGCACAACACAATATATCAGAATAATACCATTAAGTTTTTTTTATTACCGAGAATATAGGGATTTGATTCGCATGCAGGCATAGAATATAGGGATTTGACCTGCATGCAGGCATCCGCGTCTCCCCTAAAGGATGATAGGTCATCCTCGACCGTCAAATAAGAGAGCAAAGTATTGCACAGTAGTTGTACAGGAGGAAAAAGCATACATACTTATGATATGATCAATCAAATTATTTCATTACTAAAATCGATGCGTATGATTAAATTGTAAATAGATATAGAAACATTTATGTAATGATTCAAAGATAAAAGAAAGGGACAGTTGATGTGAAAACAATTAATTATGCGGTTATTACCCACTCAAACTAATATGATCAATTTATGATAAATTTCATGCATAATAGGTTCAAAACCAAGGGTTTAGGAACATACTTTCATTTGATATTAGATAGAGATATAAGAAAAGGGTTTATTATTACTATTGATTTGAAAGGTGTGACTCCAATACCATCAACAGAGCTCTGTTGCCCACAGGTGTCTATAACCTTGACAAAGTTTTTTTTTCACCCTTGGAACCACTATCCTTTATTTATGCCTAGGAAAGTGCCATTGTGATGTCATGATGGAGGTCACTGTGCTGGCTTGGGAACTAGATGTTCCACAATTCCATTCACTAGGAAGGAGTGAAAAGTGGACAGGTCGGCTCGTGATGAGACCTCTTGTTCCAAGGACTATTTATTTATTTATTTATCCATTGGATCATGTCCCTGGTGTGGTAGCCATAATGGGAATGCCACTTCACTGATTCCTTATGGTCATGGTAGGCTGGCTCTTGATGAGACCCCCTATCCTCCATTTGCCATATCATAGAATTGTTAGTAATTATATAGATATTTTTCTTTTCTTTTTTCATATAGCACTTTCCTACTTATATATAGAGGGTGGCTCAGCACTCCTTAAGATTAGCGATGGTGGAAGAAGTCTGAACATTTCAATGGAGAAAATATGCCCTTATTCTTACTCAATAAATAAAAATCAAAGAAAGTTATGAAAATTTAGGCAAGAACCAACATGATAAAGATAACCGATCATATTAATTTTAGTGAAAATAAAGATAGCGAAGTAATATAAATGGTTGTGTCCTTTCCTTTTTCTTATCACTACAAAACAATTTCTTTTAAAGGAAATGACAATTTCTCTTGATTTGCTGATTCCAGTAACCTTTAATTTGTGTAACCTTGCATAAATCGTACGTTTTCCTTTAGAACAGTCATGAAGAATTCACAAAAATCCTCAAAATGTTGTTCTAAAACAAGAAAACTGCGCTCCAAAAGTGTTGTTCCTTTAAGAAGGAACAACAAAAACAATCTGCGGAAATGTTGTTCCTTTTGAATGGAATAGCAAAAAAAATCAGCGAAAATGTTGTTCTTTTGGGAAGGAACAACAGAAACATACGATAGAAACTGTTGTTCCTTTGGAAAGGAACAACAAAAACACTACGAAACAACAAAAATTTGCAATCAAAATTGTTGTTCCTTTTGAAAGGAACAACATATAGGACGCATCAAAAACTATTGTTCCTTTTGAAAGGAACAACAAAAACTGTTGTTCCTTTTGGAAAGGAACAGCAAACAAAAACACTCAACATGCGTTTCTTGAGAGAAACTGCTGATGTTCCTTAAAAGGAACAGCTTAAGAAATAAAATCTATAGAAAAAAACAAGCAAAATAAAAGGAAAAGCTTTATGTAAAAGTTTCAAAATAAAGAAATGATTCAGTAAATGGGTGCTGAGGAGGAGTTGTCCTCCTCAGCAAGAGTCTACATGGTAGAATATTCCCATAATTGTTGGTAAAAGGATTCCTGATTAAGCAGTTGATGGTAAAGTCATACTCAATGACCATTTACTTTGAAGGAATTTCTAGATCCATCAATGGTGGTTAATGTGATGGTGCCATTATCATGCACCTTTTGTATTTCATAAGGTCCAAGCCATCGTGTTTGGAGTTTTCCTGGGAAATCCTAAAACCTGGAGTCATATAGAAGTGCCCAATCTCCGTCGTGGAAGATTTTCTCTTTGATGAGGGCATCGTGCCATTTTTCTCTCTATTGGTGAATTAATGCAATGTTCTGAAGATCAGAGAGCCTAATTTCATCCAACTCATTGATTTGCTGTAATCTTCTGACCTGGGCTTCATTTAAGTCTAAACCTACCTCCTGGGTAGTTCTTAATGTCTCAATTTCAAACTCTATCGGAAATATGGGCTCTTTTCCAAATACCAATTGATACGGTGAATACCCCGTAGTACCTCTCCATGTTGTTCGATATGCCCACAAGGCTTCTGGAAATCTGTAAGCCCGGTCACGTCTGTGTCAGGCAACTATTTTTGTCAGTATAGATTCGATCACTTTATTCATGCTCTCTACCTAGCCATTTTCCTGTGGGTGGTATGGAGTTGTGATTTTGTGCTGAATGTGGTAATTTTCTAATTTTTCAGCGAGTTTGTTACCTACAAACTATGGTCCTCCATCTGTAATTATGTCCCTTGGGAGGCCATATCGCACAAATATCTGGAAAAGGAATTGTATTACAGAGTATTTTGTAGCTTTCAAAAGTGCCTCTGCTTCAACCCATTTAGTAACATACTCGGTTGAACTAGGATGTATTTTCTTTGATTCAATGGTGGGTTAATGGGACCAACAAAGTCGAGCGCCTAGTGTTCAAATGGTTCGATTACTAATTGTGGGTTTAAAGGCATTTCATCAGACTGTCTAGGGCGACCCACTCTTTGGCAGCTATCACAGGCCTATACAAACTTTTTAGCGTCTTTAAAAATGGTAGGCCAATAGTAGCCTGTTTGTAAAACCTTGTGGGCAGTTCTACGATCTAAAAAATGTCTGCCACATGACCCGTCATGGCATGCTTTCAGAATATCAAATACTTCATCCTCTCGGATGCATATCCTGATTTTCATATCCAACCCTCTATGAAACAGGTAGCCCCCGATCCAAGAGAATCAAGTACTACGCTATATCATCTATTTTCATTCATTAGGTGTTAGATGTTTAGGTAATTTACCTATTGCTAAGTAATTTTCTATATCAGCATAACATGGGGTTCTAACAGTAATAGCAAACAAATGCTCATCTGGGAAGTGATCTTTGACTGTTGTTGCATCTGTTGGCTTTGGCATTCGTGACAGGAAATTAGCTATAGGGTTCTCCTTTCCAGGTCGATCTTTTATTGTGATATCGCATTCCTACAACAAAATCAACCATATTGTTACTCTACCATTTGTAATAGGTTTATTTGCTAAAAAATTTAACGCAGAGTGATCTGTATATAAAACTACATGATACCCAGTTATATAATGTCTAAACTTATTTACAGCATGTATTATAGCTAGAAATTATTTCTCAGTCATAGTATAGTTTAATTCAGCAGGAGATAGATTTTTGCTAATATAATAGATTGCATATGGTTTCTTATCCTCTTCCTGCCCAAGCACTGCTCTAATGGCTGTGTCTGAGGCATCAGATGAAATTTGGAATGGAAAATCCCAATTTGGGCCCCTCAGCACTGGGAATATTGATACAACCTTTTTCAGATCCTCGAAAGCATGGTCACATTTATCTATCCAAATGAAATCAACATTTCCTGTTAGTTCATATAAAGGTGCAGCTATTCGAGAATAATGTTCTATGAATCTTCTATAATAACCGGAAAGTCCGAGAAAGCTACATACCTCTGTTTGTGTCGTAGGAGTAGGTATTAAGAAACTTATCTGAATTTTAGTTGGATCTACCTGAATTCCAGCTGCTGAAATATAATTACCTAAGATGAGTCCTTCGATCATCATCGTGTGACACTTTTCATGGCTTAAACAAAGCCTGGTGTCAATACATCTTTGCAACACCTCTTCTAAATTTTCTAATGTTGGCTCAAAATCATCTTCGTAAGGTGTGAATTCATCCATGTATACTTCGAGCCCTTCATTTAATAAATCTGAAATGATGCTGAGAATGGCCCTCTGAAATGTAGCAGGGGAATTGCATAGGCCAAAGGGTAAAACTCGATAAAAAAATGTGCCCCAAGGACAGGTAAAAGTAGGTTTTTCTTGGTCTTCAGGGGCAATTTGAATTTGATTGTACCCACTGAAGCCATCCAAGAAAGAAAAGAATTCCTTTCCTGCCAATGTATCTAATACCTAGTTAATGAGGGGAAGGGGAAAGTGGTCTTTTTGGGTTGCTTTGTTCAGTTCTCAGTAATCTACGCATATTCTCCACTTTTCGTTCTTCTTTGGCACCACTACTAATGGAGAGACCCACTTGCTATCAGATATTGGGTAAATGAAATTGACATCCAACAGCTTTTGTAATTCAACGTTCACAATATCTTTAAGGTGAGGGTTTAATCTTCGTTGGGGTTGGTGAATGTGTCTAGCATTGTTTTCTATGTAGATGTGGTGTGTACATAACTGGGGGTCAATTCCCTTCGTGTATGAATAATCCCATGCAAAGACTCCTTTATATTTTCGTAGTAATTGGACCAACTTCTCTTCTTATTCAGCAGTCAGGTTTTTGTTAATGTTTAGAGTTTTTCCCGGTTCAATTTCCACAATTTGTTATTGTAAACAGAGGTAGTGGGTATCTATTAATCATGTATTTCTTTCATAAGATCTTCTTCTTCTTTATTATCAAATTCTGCCTTGATCATGTGACATTGCAATTGGGATCTGATTTTTGGCTTATTGATGAAACTATTAATAATGTCATCCTCCGTTTGATCTTTAAAATCGAGGGCATCTTCTATGGTTAATGGTGATCTCATATTTTACATGAGATATGATATAGGTTGTTTCCTTTTTTTGATTATTCATAGGCTTGGTTGGGCTGGGGGATATAAAGCTAAGCTCTTGACATAGTTTCCCCTTGTTATAGTCATGTTGTGTTGTCGGCAGCCAATGTAAGCATTGGGAGTTTCCAACCAAAGTCTCCCTTGGATCAGCGGGTGTCAATCTAGCCGGCTCTTCAGGTTGATAATCAGGAAGTCAGCAGGGTACTCCCAGGAATCTACATATACCATTACATCTTGTAGTGTACCTTTTGGTTTAACTATCGATCAGTCAGCCAATTATAATAAGTTTGTTGTTGGATCTAATGATGTAATGCCAAGTTTTTGACAAATGGTGGTTGTTAGGATATTAATTGCAGCTCCCAAATCAACTAAGTCATTTGGAAATGATTTCCCATTGATTTTCACTGTCACTACAGGATTTCCTGGGTCTTCATATTTTACAGGTGTTTCCATTCCTGATAATAAGTCAGATAGAGTACCGACTACTTGGAAAGTTGGGTTGGTTGTTGTTCTCCTCTTTGTCTTATTTATATATAATTCCTTTATGGTCTTTGCATAAATAGGAATGTCTTAGATATCTTGGAGGAGAGGTATTTTTATACAAAAAATTTTTAATTCTCCCAGAAGATCAAAATCAAGATATTCTATTGGGCGAGGTATGATTAATCGTTCTGGGAATGGTGGAGAAGAGGTGTTTTTTTTTTGTTGAACCACATTATCTTTTTGTAATGTTTGTTCTGTAGGTAACGAATCTTCAATTTGAAAATTTTTGTCTCCCTCTGTTTCTACTATGCACCCATATCTCAATTGAAGGTCATTGCACTCCCTTATTTCAGTTTCTAGTTCTGGTGGTTCCATTATTTGGACAGACTGAACTAGCCTATTGTTTGGGTTTGGGTTGGGTTGGGCTGGGAGTTGTGGTCTTAAATTAGTCTAGGGGTTTTGTGGCAATGTATAGGGGGCTGGCAGTGTAGGTTGAGAGAGAGGGATTTTTCTAGCTGGTTGATTTGTAGGTCTTTGCCAGTTTGACTTCTAGGTTTGACTCTGTGAAGTGGAGGGGGACCATTGTGTTCGATAAGCATTGTTTTGCCAAAAAAGTGCGCAGAAAATAAAATTTGGCCAATTAGTTTGGTTTTTTTGATTTAGCCATGGTGATGTATGAAATGAATGTTGTGACCAATTGGGGAAAGGTGGCTGATTTTTCCACATTCCATTATATTGCTGAGCATTATATTGAGGAGGCTAAAAAGAAAAGGATGGATCGATTGGCATACTTGTTTGTTGTGGTTGCCATTGTTGACGCTGATTAAGTAGGCATACCACTTCTGATTCTTCTTTCACCTCTTTGTAGACTGCTTTTAATCCATGGAGTGAGGGGCAACCTTCTGTGGAGTGATATTTTGTGCAGATGGCACAGAATTTGATTTTATCCAGCGAGCACTCTTTATGGATGTGTTTCTTCCTGCACTTAGGACAGAATATTGCCAAGTTTTGTTCTGCTTCTGCTTGCTTTTGTTTTCCTTTCATAATGTTGAACTACGTTGTTAGAGTCCCTAGAATATCAGTTTTAAAATCTTCTAGTAGATTTCAAATCTCTGCATGGGTTACACCTTCACTGGAGGTCTTATTATCCCTTGTGATCATGTCACGTTCTGATGATTTTAGCCTTGTGCTGCCTCTCGAGCTCCTAATACACAAATCAATAATGTCAGCAAAAAATTCCTAATATATATCACCTTTTCCCATAATATTTAATGTTTCAAACCATTGTTCCTTCATCCCTTTAAGTAATGTAGTTTTCAACACATTATCAGGTAAGGGTAAAGATGCATAAGGTGATCTCTGGAGGTTGTATTGAAAGAGTTCTACATATTCCTCCAGTGTTTCATTAGGTTTTGCTATCATTTGAAATATTTCATCTTTTAATTCCTTGGACTATAATAATCCTGATATTTCTTTAGAAACGCAGCTTTCATATGGTCCCAATCATTTATAACACCTCCTCCTAACCCCATAAACCATCGTAAGGCTGCTCCTTTTAATGTGGAAGGAAATAATTTTAATTTTTGGGGATCGGTGGCATATTCATACCCCCTACATAATACATCGAAGTCAAACATAAATGCATCTGGATATTTTGATGTTAAGCCATGGAATGTAGGAATATTTTGAAGAGGAATGGCCTTCATAGGTGCATTAACTGCAGTGTCCACTATGGGGTATTGCAGTGTGGAAGTTTGTTGAGGTGTTTGTTGGTTTTGGTTCTGGGCCATTTGATCCAATACGTGCCAATATCCTTCTGGGATTTCAAGGGAATTCTTAGGCTGACTAGAAGGAATAGGAATGACCTTGACAGCACTTCCTTGGTCTGGAATGATAAGTGTTCCTTGCTGGCCTACTATCTGAGGAGATTCAGGTCCTTTGTTTTGAATGATGTTGACAACACTTCCATTATCTGGGCTGCTCACTGTTTGGATTACTTCAAGAGGAGATTTTGGTTCTTTTGTTTATGTTGTTTCCCCTGTTTCCCCTTCTCCTTCGCGAAGATTACTAGAGTTACCTTCTTGTGGAGAAATTAGGTGAGAATTCTCAATTTCTTGGGAATCTTGCTCAATTCCTTTTGTTTGACTATGTACCTCACCAAAGGCTATAGATGGTGACTCTGTGGCCTGAAGGGAACTAGTAGGTTGTCTATAAATAACTTTCCTAGGTCCTACTGATGGCCGAGATTCAGTTTTCTTAAGGATTTCGTCAATGAAAGTTGTTCGCCCAAGGGTCACCGGTCCCTTAAGCTTTTCGGGTTTAGGAGGAATTTTGTTTTGTTTAGATTTTCTATTCATTCAAAAAAAAAAGCCTTCATTCCTACCTAAAAAAATAATTTACCCAATTTTGCTGTGAAGCGAGCCATGAGCAAGTATGTTTCTTGCTCGGTGCGCAGGTTCTTACCTTCCGTCTTTAATACCGAATTTTTCCCAAGCAAAAAAAAATTCAAATGTGCATCACTCCTTCTAAATGGCATACACTCTCCCTGGCAACGGTGCCAAAATGTTGAGGTATAAAAGGTATCTTTTTAACACCTATTTATCCTACATTAATCATCAATCCAGGAACGAATTTTTGTTTCAAGAGTGTACTCTGTCTGAGGCTGTAATTGAAGCCAAGAGTAATTCTTTGTAATATGTAGCACAGTGTTCTAAATACAAGAGTAAATGGATGCTTGGAAAATAAATCTAATTACAATAACATGAACTCAAATGCTTTGAAATCCAACTATTCACTTAGCAAACATCAATCAAGGATACATTAGCAATAACTCATTCCTCTAGAAATTGATGCAATTGAAATCAAACTGGAACAAGACAATCAATCTGGGAACATGGAAGTAATAACCAGTATTCTCTACAGTTAACAATACTTCCTTAAAGAAATTAAAGGGAAATATAAATTGAACTACAGCTGCTATTGAAAGTAAACTAGGAAAACTCTTAAAAAGCAAACTCTTTGCAATCTGTAAAATAATGAATTGGAAATGAATAGCACACTAGAATTGAAAAGAAATGTTAATGAGTAGAAAAATATAATTTAGAAGAATTGAACAGCAAATACTAACTAATGAATCTGAACAGCAAATCTTAACTTAATGGAATCAAATAGCAAATTCTATTAAACACCAAACCTTGTCGATAGCAAACGTTGTTAAGCAGCAATCCGAAATGAATAGCAATCAATTGGAAAAAAACATATAATGTTGAACAAAAAAGCTCTATAAGGTATAACAAGATAAATAATACAGGAATTAAGTTCCTTGTCAAAACAGAATAGCAATGCAAGTCATTAACATAACGAAATCAATCAGTAATTCAACAACAAACCAATTAACTTGCAAATGTAATGAAAACAACCACAAACTATCACACGACGATAATTTAAGGATAGAGATACAATTATCAAATCGATCCACTAGGTCCAAGCCCTTAGCCACCAGTAAAACACCACTAGACTACTGCAAAGCTAAGAAATGGGGAAGAAATGTGTTCTTATATTAATCAATCATAAATAGTGTTTACAGTGGTCTCTCTCTGATCACAAGAGTCAATAAGAAAATGCAAGGTTACAAGAGAAATGTTTAATCAATCATTCAACTCCTTTCAATCTCTAAAGGCATTGCCTTTTATAACAATTTCCACGGATAAGACAAGGAACAATATAAGGTTGAATAGTGATCCCTTAGGATCGAAAGATCCTGAGGGATTCACTCATTTTCTTTCTTTAGCTAGCCTTTGATCTTCTTCGGCTGTAGTCGTGTTGTTCCTTGTCTTCTCTTAGCGTTGCGTTCTGATTTCCTTCTCTTCGACTAGATATGGTCTATTATTAGATGAGCAGCAGTTACTCTTGCTTTAGCCTTGCCTCTCGAATAGTTTTTTACTCCGTTTGTTTCCTGTTTTTACAATAAAAGGTAATTTTTAGTTACTTTTCACAATAAACACAAGTATTTGCAATTTTGTCATAATTCTACAATAAATCACCTTTCTAGAATAAAAAGAGTTATGTTTAAAGGAAAAATATGAGAAAATGCATGGTGAATTCATACCTTTTCCAGTGCTCAACACTCGTCTTAGAACCGATGATCCAAAAAGAACTAAAGAAGCTCTTGGATGCATGGATAATTTTAAAAGTTCGACATTCAACCTGGGTTTCAAACTTGGTCCCTGTTCGCAAGAAATATGGTGAAATCCATTTGTGTGTAGACTTCTGGAATTCTAATAGAGCCTCCGACAAGGATAACTATCTGGTGCCCCCTATGGAGCAGATCCTTAAAGTTGTATCAGGGTTGGAAATGTTATCTCTATTGGATGGGTTTTCAGGTTATAATCAAGTACTAGTGGCTGAACCCAATCAACTCAAAACCACATTCATAACTAAATGGGGGACATTCGCATTCAGACGCATTCCCTTTGGCTTGATTAATGCCGGCGCTACCTTCCAAAGAGCCATGGACATCTCCTTCAGAGGCCTAATTAGGGAAAGCATAGTAGTATATCTTAATGAAACCATTTTTTCAAAACGCAAATCTGACCACCTACACCACCTCTAGCAGATCTTTGAAATGTGTGGGAAATACGGGATCTCACTGAACCCGAAGAAAAGAATTTTTTCACTCTCTGAAGGAAACTTTTTGGGGCACATAATAATTCGAGACGACATAGTAGTGGATCTAGAACGTGTGAAATTCATCTCTCAAACACCTCCCCCAAGTGGTAAGATAGTTATGCAGTCTTTCCTCGGGAAAATCAACTTCGTCCAAAAATTTATATCAGATTTCACCGAAATCGTAAAACCATTGGAAGGTATGATTAAGAAAAATGCTAACTTTAAATGGAATCCTCTTGAGAAAGAAGCGTTCGACAACATCGAATGAGCCATCGCGGAAGCACTCGCTCTTCATAGTCTAGATTTCAGCAAAGGCTTTATCTTGTATACCTTTGCCTTAGATTCATCCTTGGCCGTCATCCTCATGCAGAAAGAGGACAACAATGATGAGTGACCTATATCATTTATGAGCGTTGGGTTACAAGTTGCCGAGCTGAATTATCCAGATATCGACAAGCAAGATTACACAGTATATAAGGTAGTTAAACACTTTAGGCCATATATTTTGAAGAGTCATCTCATAGTCTTCATGCCTCACCCAGCTGTTTGCTCACTTTTTGTACACCAGGAGCTAGGCGAGAGATGAGGCAACTGGATGACATGCTTTCAATAATATGACCTATAATTCAAGCCAGCACACACTATAAAGAGCCAAAGATTATGTCAGATGGCCACGAAGGAAGCAGACTCACGAAGTAGTGAAGAAGAGAGTTGGGAACGCGAGATCGACATGTATCAATCTGATAGCCTATCCCAGCAGGATACCTCCTCATGGTACGTTTATCTCCAGCAATATCTAAAACACGGTACCATGGGCCCCACTTTAACTACTCAGCAGAAATGTGAATTAAGATTGAAAGTTGCATCCTACTAGCTGGTGCAGGTAAGTTGTTTCGCAAGCACCACAACAATGTCCTGCTACACTATTTGGAGTATGATGAGGCACATAATTTTTTGGTAGAACTCCATGATGGCCCAATAGGCAGACACTATGCGGGGGACACCACTACTCACAAGATCATGCGTGCCAGTTTCTATTGGCCTACTTTGTTCAAAGATGTGCACGCCTATGTCCGGAAATTCCAACAATGCCAAAAGTTCGCAAATAAATAAATACAGCCTTCTTCCCCATTACAGTCTGGCATAGTGGAATAACCATTTCAGTAGTGGGGGTTGGACGTGATTGGGGAAATCTTACCACACTCTTCCAAGAAACATAGATACATCCTCACTACCATAGACTACTTCACGAGGTGGGTTGAAGCGATATTTTTGCATCAAGTCAATCATCAAGAGGTAATAGCCTTCATCACCCAATGTATCATGATCAGGTTTGGCGTTACAACCTCCCTTGTTTTTGATAATGCAACATAGTTTTCATCTTTTAAATTATATGATTTTTCTCTAGAAAATGGTATAGTGCTGAAACATTCTGCCAAATATTACCCCCAAGGAAATGGGTTAGCCGAGTCAACTAATTAGAACCTCATCCGCATCATCAAAAATACTTTGTTGTCCCAACAACAAAATTGGCATAACGCTCTCCATAATGCCCTATGGGCTGATTGGGTCACGCCCAATACAACTTTGGGGACCTCCCCCTTTTATCTTGTCTATGGAAAAGAAGCTATTCTTCCTCCCAACTTGTCTCTCCCAACCCTTCAATTATCACAAGAGACTCATGGCACCTCTTTCCCTACCTTACAAGCTTGAATAGACACATTATTGAAGCTGGAGGAGGAAAGGCTGAAAACCCAGGAAAAATTCGCCATCCACCAAAGTCAAATAAAATTATAGTTTGACAAGAAGTCTGCTGAAAACAAATCTTTCAAAGTAGGTGACCTCATCCTCAAGTGGGAAAAAGCTCACGAGGATAAAGGAAAACACTCCAAATTCTAGGCCCTATGGACAGGTCCCTTCCAAATTAAAGAAAAGGTCAGCTCCCATACCTATAGGCTACAGACCCTTAAGGGGAGAATTGAGGTCCTCCCAATAAACAAGCATGACCTTAAACACTATTTCACCTGAAAGCCCTAAGGGGCCGTCATCATACCCTATACCATATGTCTATTGTTGTTTTTGTTTCATTTCTTTTGTGTTATTTTTTTCCTTTGTTCTTTGTTCCACTTTGTTTTCAATAAACTGCTTGTTCCAAGTAAGCTCCCATTGACCCTGTCCCCTGTAGCATCCCAAGTTGAAGGAAGGATGTAGAGGTTACTCGATTGGCAACATTGTGCCGAAATATATGCTGGTGAAGAAGCACCCCTGAAACTCAAAAGGGACACAAGATTTCCTGTGATATGTACTCAGTGGGGAAAACACAGCTAATTCCCAAGAACCAAGCACAGGTAGCCTGCCTAACATGCTAGCCCGGGGGATTTCTATACAAAAGGAAGTCTTGGTGTGATCAGTCACTAGATGGAAAAGGGACAGAGCTAACCGCAGGAGAAAAAAGGACATACGGGAAAACCCAAAAGGTCCTCATATAGACTAGGAGCAACCTCTTCTGGAAGCAAAATAAGTCGGGATCCCTCATCCACCCCAGGAAAAAATTGCCACTATTAAATAAGTGCCTTGAGCACAGTAAAATAAGTGCCCCAAGCACATTTTAAATAAGTGAAAATTAGTATATTAATAAGGGTAAAGGACTGAGAAAGGCTTCCTTCATAGAGAGGAAATGTGACGACTCCGTTGAGGTAATAACCAAGCTCGCTGGCAGTGGAGCAATGTCTGTGACTCTTAGGTAGTGACTCCACCGGAACCATTAGGTTCGCTAGAAGCGGAGCAACACTATGAGGAAAAAATAATTATATCGGATCCTAGAAATAGTTGAGGTTACTCCAACCATTTCCGTCCAGTCTCCTGGAATGAATTGTGATGGGCCCACACCCTGGGACATGCAGATAGGTGGAGCATACAAGCAAGGTCCAAGGAAAAAAGTAGTGGGACCCATGAAATGGAAGGATCAACAGGCTCAACCCCACCCCCCACCCGATAAAGCACCAGCAGAGATCCTGGCTCCTACCAGCGAATCGCCATTTGTTGTAGCTGCTACAACACCCTCCAAAATTTTTCTCTCAAATTTTTGAGACCCTAATACTTGTGAAAAAGAGAAGTCAGGCCTAAATTCACCTTTTCAAAACCACATGTCACTAAGTCGCAAATATGGTTAACTCTCCTAAGTTTCAACCCCGCAACCTTGCAACCCTTTACGTCGCAAAGTCGCTAGGTCACACATCAGTCTGAAATCAAACATCAGCAACCTTGCGACCCCGCGACTCCTTAGGTCGCAAGGTCGCAGAGTCGCAAGATTGCACATCTCATTAACTTAGATCATTTGCGACCTTACTACCCTCATTAATTTCCCACACATGCGACCCCTTTATATATAGAAGGGTCGCATAGGTCACATTTTACTTGCGCGATAGAGAAAGAAAATGCCTTTGGCAAAGCCAGTTGGAGTGTGATTTTCCCGGGTAAGTGCCTGATCCTCTATTGTTTATTTTCTAAGGTAATTGTTAATATTTTTCCCCTTACCCTACCCTATTTTAACACTGCTATGATCTTGACCAAACCCATTGGCAATCCCTCTGCAAACCTCCCCTCCTTCAGTTTCTCTTCAAGTCATTCAGATCTTGTGTGAAGATTTCCTTCCCCTTTCCCCTCCCTAGGACCTTTCCTAACTCACCTATGAAGACTCCTAAAACCTTGTACGATGATATTATGGACACCATGTGTGTTTTCTAAGCCTTTTTTCCACTGCATGTCCACAAAGCCCTAGAGCGACCCCGCGACCTTCTGACCTCGATCGCTAAGTCACAGAAATGCTAGGTCGCATATCATGAAAAATTCAGAGTGACGCAACCCAATGACTCAGCGACTTTGTGACCCATTCGCAAGTCTCTAAGTCTCTAGATCACACTTCCGCAAAGATCTCTCCCATTGCGACCCTGCGACCCTGCGACCTCGCGACCTAGTCACAAGTTTCTAGGTCGCTAAGTTGCCCTTCTATCAAGTTTTAAGCCAACGTGAACTAGCGACTGGGCGACCAAGTCAGAAGGTCGCTAGGTCGCAGGTTAACCCACTTCCTTGAAAATTATTAAGCAGAGATAGGAACAACCTGCATATTTATAAATAATGGCATCTTCCTTATCGTGGGATTATTTTATGAACATGCCAGGGGACAGTGAAGCTGAGCTAGAGTGTGTATCCATTTCATCAGCCTCAAGTGAAATGGGGCCTCTAGCAGTACACAACAGAGACAAAAGCACAAAGGTAGAATTATTAGAGGAGGAAGTACCTCACTCGTTTCCCCCTAATTATGGAGACACCGCATGCACATTCGACAAAGGGGACAGTATGAGCTGGTACCAGGTGTATCAGGAATTTACCAAGCCTGAATTTCCCAAATATCTTCCAGACCAACAGGCATACATTCAGGTGAAGAGATCCAATTTGTACTAAGCAGGAGCCCATCCGCCAGTATTCCCATGCACCAAGCTGATTGAATGGATACTATAGAGGGTTGACCCAAAGATCTGGGTCATTCGGGACCATGCCGGGAAGTCCTTTGCAAACCTAAAGGAGAAAGATGAAAAAATATATTATGTGCTTCCCACCCGAGAGCAGACCTTCACTGATGAATGGGCCACTACTCATGTAGTTCCTAAATCAAAAACTTTTAAAGGATGGTGGGAAGACCCAGAACGGTTCCGGCTCAAGAAGGATCAGAAATATTAGACGGTAGGTCTCAGGGAGGTCTACAAATTTGTAGCCACAATGCTATGTAGGATGTATGGCCGCCCAAATGCCACCCTTTTCAATGGTTCTTGGGTCTCTCTATTGTACGTTGTCACTGTGTACAGTACCCATTTCAACTAGGTCAACATGATAGTAGCAGCCCTCAGGTTAAACATATCTGCAGCACTCACACCTGATGAAGGGTATGCGTCAGAATTTTACATGGAATCTTATCTCCTAGATGCAGTGTGTGCCAGGTGCCACTTTGAGGGGTGGTCACATAACTAGGACCCAGAGAATGGCGGTCCAATTCACAAATATCTAATGGTGTTGTGGGATTCCAGGTAAAAGCAATACATGGAGTCAATTTCTTGTGGCTTCATCCCTACCCTCTAAGTGAAATTGTTTGAAAAATATCCCCCATGCATGTATGAGTGAGCCATGGAGACAATAACTCAGGTGGCCCACAGGTTTCCAGACACTGATAGTACCTTCATCTGAGTTTTTGGGTCACTTAAGGCCCCTCACGCATTGCCTCGCTTCGTAACAAACAAGCTTCTCCTCCAAGAAACTTGTTATCAGATGTCACGCTGTTTCTCCAAAGTCCTCATTAAAGGTAAAAAGAAGCCATGGCCCACCCTGCCACTCACCATGGGAACCTACACAGTAAAGGATTTTATGGAAGTATAAGCAGAAGCCAAAAAGATCAAGGGACTTTGTTTGCCTCCCTTAGCACACTGGACATATGATCTCAAGATAATTATCCCCTCACACTGCAAGCAGGCAAAATTCAAGTGGAGTTACCAACATACTGACTGTCCAGCCAAATATAGAATTAAGAATTGGTACAATAAGGATAGGGAGGTTGCCTTCACAGAATCAAGTGATCAGGATGAGGAGGAAAACTAGACTTTGGAAGAAAGGTTTCATACACTAGAAGGAGCCTCATCCTCAAAAGCTAAGAAGTCGAGGACTGGTGCAGGCCTTAACCCTTCTACCCAACAAAGAGAAAAGGAAGCCAAATATAAAAAAGAGGCCGAAAAGAGGGCAAGAGAAGAGGAGGCCAAATCTAAACAAGAGGCCAAGGATAAGCCATAGGAAGAAGAGGACAAATGAAAGAAGCGGCTAAAATAAGAGAAAAGGAAGAAGCGGGCAGAAGAAAACCGTAGGAAGAAGGAAGGGGAAGAAAGGGAATAAGCTGAATGTCGACTGAAAATAGAGCAGGACAAAGCAGAAGCTGAATGCTAGCTAAAAATAGAGAAGGACAGAGCAGAAGTCGAGCTTTGACTAAAAGAAGAGTAGGACAGAGCAGAAGTCGAGCTTTGACTAAAAGAAGAGTAGGACAAGGCGGAAGCAGGGCGCCAATTGCAAGAAGAGAAACATAGGGCTAAAACAGAACAAAAGAGGAAGGAGGAAGAAAGTAGGAAGTCACAAGAAGATTCATCCAAGGAAACGTTGCCTCCCGAGATAGAAAAACAAACCGGATTGCCACACATCAAGGTACCTCAAAAAACTCTAGCTCCCAATGTGCATTTTTCCCTCTCTGAGTTGGGTACCTCCAAGGATATAGATGGAGTGTTTAATCTTACTAGACTCACTTATGATCGATTCGCATACAATATTAGGCAAGAAAAGAGAAGATGTTTAGCACGAGACCCTGCAGCACCCCTCACAGTCACTTGAAAGAAGGATATATTCTTGGACACTAGGACCAATCCAGTCATGATTGCATCAGCCGACATCGGTTTTGTGACAGCCACTGAGGAGAACGTGAGCAGAATGAGAAGAGAAATTCTATCACTACAGAATAAATTCCAGGCCTTTGAATTCAAGATGACTAAATCAGAACAAGAAAAGAGGGTGCTTCAAGAAGAGGTCTGTCAAATTTAGGCCAAGGATGCCCCTAATAATGAAACATCACTAATTGTATAGGGGGGTCTAGTCACCTTGGAGGCCACCATGAAACAGGTGTATGAAGAATTATTCATAATAAAGCAAACTGTAGCCACTACTGAAAGCACAGGCAGAAACTAAGAAGAGAAACACAGAGCTAAGGGAAGCTTCTACTGCCTTAGACAAGATACTGGCCTGGTCTAATAGGTATCCGCAAGCTCTGGCCACGTTGCCTAGAAAGGATTGGATTGCCACCTAGAATGACAAGGTTCAAATCTGGATGAAAGTACAATCATAAGAGAAGCTCATCAAGGATCTTGAGAAAGTAATGTCCACGTATGAACATCTGATTAGAAAAATTGACTCAATGGCAGGAGTACATCACATCTCATCTCTGGGTGCACTGGGAGAAGAGAAAACATGGGAGCAGGTCTCCAGAGATATACAGGTATTCCTACAGCCCATGAGGCAAGCAACCGCCTCTCAGGACCTGCTGACATCAAGAGAAAAAATGGTTCAATTCATCATATCACCGGTCTGAATCTATACTAAACTAGCCTCCTTGTCAAATTAGATCAAAATCAAGATGGAAAATTTAATTCCAAATGCTCTCGAGTGTCTTCACAGGTTGAGGGAGGATACACCTCAAGTTTCCCTAGTAGCTGCGGATTTTCGGGCCTGGTAGATTTATCTTAGAGAGAAGCAGATGGATGTTCCTGACCTTGCAATCACCCAATTACTCCCATGACTGAGTTACATATTGCAGAAAGTAGCAAAGGTAGCAGGTAGCAACAGCTAATCGGTCGGAGGTCACAGTTGGAGCCCCGGTCGTAGGTCGCAGTTAGAGCCCAGGTCACAAATCGCAAACTCTATCAGGTTGCAAAGCATCCCAATAGTTAGGAAGACAAAAATTCAGGGATACCCAAGGGCCAATTTTGTCCCATAAATACCCCTTCAGGGAATTGTAAAGGGACCTTTTTTCTAGGACTCCAAAGGAGAAGAGAATTGTATAGCATTGAATGCACTCTTTATGAATGAATGCAAGAACTTGTTTTGATTCCACTCTTGCATCTGATGGGAGTTAATGTGTTAACATTGTGATTATTTTTTCTTATGTATCTGGTATCTTGCTGATTAAATCATCTGTGTTTTCCGCCTATATCATTTATACATTTAGCTCACTAAATGTTATTAATGATGTTAAGTTTTTCATATAGGATATGTTAAGCAACTCTGTTACTAACATTTATCTCATCCTTGGAAACTGCTTAAGGAAGTGAAGGGCGCTCTAACCATAAAGAACTATTTCTTCTGTGGTTCGAACAACTCTTTTACAATCATCACCCTAATGATGTGAAACTAAAAGTACTTCCTTGGCTGCATGATTTTCAACTCATCTTGCTATTCATGATATTTTATGTTCGTTGAGACTCATCAACCATTTTTATTATACCATCCGGATAGACGTGCGTTCATAGGACTGCAAGGCTCATTCGTGTCCGAGAAAAGGAGTATTCAACGGTAGCTGGACCCACACCCTAGAAGGGATCCCTATCACAGATGGTTTAGAGTCTAATTGGGACTTTACACCATGGAGATCCCTTATTATTGGCTGTACATATTTTCACATCAACAGGATGATAAGTAGTGCTGAAATTGATTTGGGTCCTCAGACCTGTAAACAAAGTTTTCGAGAATGCTGAAGTAAACTTCACATCTCTGTCTGAAATAACACTCTTTGGAATGCCATGGATTCTAAAGATTTATCTCATAAAAATATCTGTTATCTATACAATTTTTTAAGTAGACTGTACTAGTATAAAATGTGCAAGCTTACACAATCTGTTGACCACCACCATAATGGAGTTATTGTGCCATTTTGATCGTGGTAAACCAGTGATGAAGCCTAGGGAGATGACCTCCCATTTGCATTTAGGTACTGGTATGGGCTGCAACAATCCAATTGGGTTTCAATGCTCCACCTTGACTTGTTGCACTCCAAACATTTTTTTAAGTATTCAACAATCTTTTTTCACATACCAGGCTAGAAATATTTTTTTCTAATTGCGGTCAACATTTTTTTGCATCCTGAGTGTCCTGCATAATTTCTACGATGATATTCATTCATTATTAACTCCTTTAGATCCATTTGATTTGGTATGTATATATATATATATATATATATATATATATATATATATATATATATATATATATATATATATATATATATATATATATATATATATATATATATATATATATATATATATATATATATATGTATATATATATATATATATATATATATATATATATATATCCCTTAAAGGTTAGCAACTGTTCTTTGCTAAATTCATTCTCTGAAGGTTTTTATTGCTTTTTCCCTCCTCCATCTGCTACCATAAGAATTGGTATTCCAAATCCTTCCATGCTTCCTCTTTTACTTGATCTAGAAATTTTCATTCAAGCTGGTTAGAGAAAAGCTCATAAACACAATTCAATTTTCTCCTTAAAGTGTCCACAACATAGTTTTCCTTACCCTTCACGTCTTGAATATCCATATCAAACTCACTTAGGAAGGCAGTCCATATTGCCTCTCGAGAGTTTAAATCAGCTTTCTTAAAGCATATGTTTAGGCTGTTGTGATTAGTTTTTAGTAAAAACCTGTTTCCCAATAGGTAGTGTCTCCATACTCGGAGTGCAGGGACTACTACTGTTAGCTCCAGGTCATAGGCTGAATATCTTTGCTCATGCTCTTTTAACTTCCTTCATTCATAGGCAACTACCTTTCCTTCCTGCAATAAAAATCCTACAACCCCTTCCTTACAAGCATCTGAACAAACCTCAAATTCTTTGTTCGGGTTAGCTACCCTCAAAACCACGACAGTGGTCAATAGATGCTTTAATTTTTCAAAACCATTCTGGCATTCATTAGTCCACTTAAATATTTTTCCTTTCCTATACAAGGAAGTGATAGGAAACGCAATTCTAGAGAACACTTTAATGAACCTTTGGTAGTACCCAGCCAATGCCATAAAGGATCGGATATTTGCCACATTTTGGGGAATTCACCATTCCATGATTGTCTTAATTTTCTTTGGGTCAACTGTTATCCCTTCCTCTGAAATAACATGGCCTAAGTACTGGATTTATTCTTTTAAGAAATCACATTTGTTGAACTTGGCGTACAGCTTCTGTTTTCTTAACATCTCCAACACTATTCTTAGGTGCTCCTTATTCTCTTCCTGATTCTTGGAATAGATTAAAATATCATCAATAAATATTAGCACAAAATTTTCCAATAAGGGGTGAAATATATTGTGCATTAACCTCATAAATGTAGCTGGTGCATTGGCTAAACTGAATGGTAGTACCACAAACTCATAATTCTTGTAGTGGGTACAGAAATCAGTCTTGTGGATATCCTCATCCTTAAACCGAATATGGTGATATCCAGACCTTAAGTATATTTTTGAGAATATTGTGGCCCCCTTCACTTGATCAAACATGTCATCAATATAAAGTAAAGGATGTTTATTTTTTACTATCAATTTCTTGAGTTGTCTATAATCCATGCACATTTGCATCGTTCTGTCCTTCTTCTTTACAAACAACACTAGTGCTCCCTAAGGGGACACACTCGGATGAATGTACCCTTTGTCCAGCAGCTCTTGAAATTGAATTTTTAATTCAGTTAGCTCTGGAAAATTCATTATGTAAGGATCCCTAGAAATTAGTGATGCTCCTGGCATTAAATCAATGGTGAAATCACTAAATCTTCTTGGGGGTAGTCCTAGTACATATTTTGGAAATACATCCATGAAGTCTTGTCCTACTGGTATGTTTTCCATCATTGGAGTCTTCTCCTTGGAGTTGGCATATTCCACTTTGATGGCATGAATCTAACATCCTTTCCTCATACATTTACTCATTTGGGATGATGTAATAGGACGCAACTGTAATGGTTTCGTGATTCCCTGAATCTCTTTGCGTATTCTAAATTACACTCTGTAATATATAATATTTTCTTTATAGTCCACCAATGACCAATGTTTCTCAAGCCAATCCGTTCCCAAAAGAAAATCATAGGATCCTAAAGGTAGTATGTTCAGGTCAACGTTTAATTTTTGGTCTCCAATTTCCAATGTACAAGTTGGAATTTTGGCACTTACCTTTCTTTTTGCACCTGTGGCTAACTGTACCAGTCAAGGATTTTTGTGTTTTTGACTTTTTAATTTACATACTTCTACTATTTTGCGGTTTACATAGCTTAAAATTTCACTTGGGCCAACCAAAATAGAAACAAGTTGTGAGAGTAGCTTACCTTCCAACTCTATCATTTTTGGTTGATAATCCTCCTAACGGCCTTCCAATGCTCCATTGATTCTAGGTATATTTCGAACTACATCTCCCACTATAGAAGCTTCTTGCATATTAGAAATTGTTTCACTTCTCCCTTGCTGTGGGAATTTTTTGTAATAATGTGCCTCGCCACACCCCCAACACTGCATAGGTGGTTTGGGGATTCTTCCTTGTTCAAGTTTGTTGGAAGCTTATGTAGGCCTTTCTTCAGCAGGCCATCGGGTTCTTTGATGATTTCTACCAAAATTTTTGCTTACTAAAATTCGTGCCTGATTCTTAAAGTTTCTATTTCTAGCACCCTTGATGTTTGAACTGCGTTTTTGTCCTTTTCTTAGCTGCCAATATTTGGCCATTTCCCCTTTTGCCTTGGACTGTTGGTAGCACATTCTTGCATTCTAGATCGCTTCGTCCATGGTCCTAGGATTTACGAATTCAATTCATTCCTTCATGTGGGTTGGAAAACTACTCAAGAACCTCTGAACCTTAGCCTTTTCATCCCTGAGATAAGGAATCTATCTTAATAGGGAAGTGAACTTGGTTATGTATTCACCATAGTCATCTGATCCAACTTAAAATCATGGAATTCTCTGGAATTTTCATCATAGAAACATTTTGTTAAATATTTTTCTTTAAAGTATTGTTGGAATGAATCCCATGTCAGATCTTGATATTCAATGATGCGAACATTCTTTACTTCCTCTCACCATAGGGTGGTTTTTTCTCTCAACTAGTAAATGGTCAGTCTAGCTTTAAGATTGCTGCTGTACTTTTAAACTTGAAAGTACTTATTCATATTTATCAGCCAAGCCTCTGCCACCACATCAGATTCTCCATCAAATTTAGGGGGTTTTATCTTCCAAAACTCACCTTGTAGTTCCACCTTTTATTTCTTAATTTCCTGTTGATCTGACACATTACCAGAATCTACCTCATTGTAATTTATGTTCTTGTTGGTTCGCTATGAAGGTCTCTTTCCCATTTTGTCTATGTTCTGGTCCCTGGTTTTTCATTCCTTTTCTTCTTGCATATCCCTATCAGGACTGGGTTGTAACACCCCTTGATTATGTTTGTCAGAAAGGATCTTAAGTATCCTTTCCTACTCCTCCATCAAACGTTCATTGTCACTTCTTACTCAGACCATTTCCTCCTGCAACTTTTGCATAGTACTTAACAGTATATTGGTCTGGTGTTTTTGTTCCTCCAGCAATCTACTAGTCTGTTGGTGTTGATCCACACTCAACCAAATCCACATTTCAGGATTCATTTCTAGTTGTGCTTGAGGTGTAGGTTCCCCAGTATTCCGAGGTGTTTGCTGTGTCGATCCTCTTCTCATATTGTCCTTTGAAATACTAATTCTTTTCTCTGCATCATTATAAACACAGTTTTAACTTGTTAGATGACCCCTAGGGTCCCAGCGTGTGAATGTTGCTCTGATACCACTTGTAACGTTTAGCATATAAAAATTACATATAATTTTTTTTTAACTCTTACACTAAGATTGACCTCCTAAGGTGAATACTTACCCACATATGTTCATATATTTTATGCCATGAATTATGAGTATATTTATTGTTAAATGTTGGATATTATCATGTTTTTTGTTTTTGATTAACTCCATTTACCTCACATTAATTATTGTTGAGAAAAACTATGTGACTATGTTCTTGATTGCGACCATTATAGTTTCCGATAATTAGTATGTGATCAGTTAAATTTCTAGGATTAAGTTTTGGTAAATGGAATTATCTTCCCTATCCTTTAAACTTATTGTCGCACAGCTATTCAAGACTTGGGATTTGGTCTGATGATTAATGTGGCCACCTGCCTTGCCATTCACCGTGCGATCAGGGAAAAGATCGACGGTAATATTTCAGTGGGAATATTGCATTGGTATTATCCCTGCAACCCTAACCGAATTCCCCATTTCCTCTTGTCTGCGTCTTGGTTCCATCTACAACCCTCTCAAGTATGGATTTTACAGAGTTTTCAACCCTCTCGTCTGGTGCTGTAGCAGGTATGGAAAATCTTGCTTCAAGTGTTAACAGATTAAATTCCCACTGCTCGAACTTGATAAGGGTTAATCTACTCACTTTTTTGTTTGGATAGAGTGGCTTTGCACCCTCACTAAGGAGTTTTTGGAAGGGTTTCGGGTCCCCATTGTCGACTCCAACTCTTTGTGCAGGTTCCCGGGTCCAACCCACCTGCAAACCTTCACCTGCTCCCAAAGGCAGCCTTCCCCATAGTGTCAGGTAAATCTTTTTGTTCCAGTTTACCAGTTTTTTTCTTGTGCTCAGTTTATAAGTTTGAAAACCTTAAGGTTATCTTTTCATTATGGATTTTAACGCTTGAATTTTCCATGCCTGTCCTCCGTTCCTTCAGTTCAAAGCTCAACTGCTCGGTAAATGTAGTCTCTCACGTAAGTAGGTTAAGTTTTTCATTTTCTCATTATTATTTTCCCTACAGAAATTCTCTTTTATGGATAACAGTCACTAATGCACCTCACATTTGTGGTTACAGGTATATTCTTTACCCGACTAACGAGGGTTCACTGCATATCTTCTCCATGAATAATCGTAGGCTTTCTTGCAAGCTATTGAAATCATGTTTCCCCTTTTCAGGTACCCCGTCTTATACATGCTCACCTCTGTCGAGAATTTTGTTTTCCTCTTTGGTATTATTAAGGTCTTGCCACCAGGGTTACAGTCCCTTGAGATAGGGTCGTCGAGTGGCTTGTTCATTCCACTTACTGGCATGTTTATGTCGAACTCATCTTTCAAGAACACTTTCCACACACTGAACATTTTAATGCTCACAGTTGCATTATATTCCTTTCAATGAATTGTACTGGTTCTCTGAGAATCATGTTCTCATGTTTATTGGAGTCATTGGGTTAGAAAAATTCCTGACTTAGTTTATTTATATATATGTGTGTGTGTGTGCGTGTGTGTGTAGTTCTTTCTGGAATATTTCCTTTTGGTCTTTCTCTTAAACTCATCAAATTTTTCTTAGGGGATTCTTCCGAAGTTTGTTTTTTAGTTTGAGGAACTCTTGAACAAAATAGTATTTTATACTTATTTGTAATATGGTTCACGGTTTAATATTATGTATCATGTTAGTTAAATATGTGTTGGTAAATTGCGTGCCTCTGGCTGGACTGTGGTTTTTTTTTCCTTTTCTTTTCAGTTTTCTCTGATATACTTTCCCTTTGCTCAGATTGTATTCTAGCTTTTGCTAATTTTGGTACTACGCCACATTTAGCAAGACAATTTTATTTTCAAAGTTTTATCAGTGGAAAAATTATTAGCCATGTATTTTTTCCTAGTTTTTATTTTCAGTTGATGAAGATTAACGAACCATCTAAGTTGTCTTTGTATAAATATAGATAAGGAGTAACGATGAGTTTAGGGTTGAGGTTCCCATCTCGAACCTTGAACTGAAAGTTCACCTCTGGTTAACTCTAAATTAAAAGAGCTCCATACTTCATTATTTTTCATAAATTTTATGTTTCCCCCAACATGTTACACATTGTTCTTTTTCCTATTTATCTTTATTTGGCAGTCTTTAATTGATTAAACTCTTTACATACAAAGATATGTATAATTATTTCTGTCATAGGCTTTACATAGTAAATTTCCTATATTATTTCATACATTGCTACATGCAGTTTTTCCTTCGAGAAGCTCCACACACACACACACACACATATATGTTTTACATTACAGTACTCAATTATTTTCCTTCGAAAATTTTTCTATTACAGTGTTGTTTCCCATAAAGCTAGTAAAACACATATCTGTATGTTTTTCCTGTAATAACACTCCTGTCTAATTCAACTAAAATAAAAATAACTCTGATTACTTATCTGAATTATAATTATGTTGATGATGTCCTCCCAACCATTAAGAGAGGAAATTACATCCTTCTCTTTCCCCCGTGCTCCACACCTGAGAAGTATGGGTTGACAAAGATTTATTTTGAGACCTCGGGACACCAAGTCCAGTCAAATCCCAAAATCCTCAGGAACGTTGAGTATTTTCCACTGGTCTCTACCAACTCAGGAAATTCCTCACTCTCTTCCTTATTTAATTAGAAGAACCCATTTTCCTCGCTGGGATGTACCTTTTATCCTCAGAGGAAAAGGTAACTGTCCAACCACTTCTCAGTTCTTCATTTTTTTTTTTACTTTTATGGAACTACTTTTCCATAACTAATTTTATTTTTCATAAAACAAAAATAGTATTTTCCAGAAAATTACATGTTGCATTTTTTCTTCAAACAATAACTAAAACGACATAATACTAGTTAAACAACTAGTTAATACTTAAATCAGTTGTCAAAATTAATAAAATTCAAATTATTTAATGTAAACTTTTATTTTTGCTTAAAATTATAAAAATATTATTATTATTATTATTATAAATTTTAAAAAAATGGATAATATAGGTTGGAATAAACACCATCATGATGATACATCTAAAACCCATACTCTAAATACTAAAAATGGAAAATACCTTTTAAAATATCCTTGTTGCACTATGTTACATTCATAAGCATTACCATATTGAAATTAAAACCATGAATATGAACAAGATTATTTTCAACTGTCAGCATTCTCTTGTCATGGAAATACTAATCACATGGTCGACTGTGGTTCCTTTGAAAGCCATTACATCTTGCGGTGGGGATTCTGTATTATTGAAGGACATGGGAGGTCTATCAAGAAAATCAACGGTGAACCAAGCGACAATATTAGGAAATGGTATGATGGGGAATAAAAAAGCTTATTTTATTGATTGAAATAGAATAGGAGTCATTAAAAGAGGTGAGACACGATTCCAAGTTGAGAAAGAGATAATGATCTAGTGCAACAGTTTTGCAAGAAACCGAGAAAAATTGAAGGTCCTGAAGCTGCCACTGTTTGATCTAGTTGTAAATATGTTATGGTAGGATGATACTGATGTAGGAAATATGGGTCGCAATGTTCCTTCCAATTGTAATACCCCCCCTAAACCATGTTATAAATTTAATAAAATGAAAATATTATGTAGTAGAAAAGATTTTGACCTAATTCAAAATAGTTAGTTTCAATGAGATGGAAACATCAATAATTAGTAAGAGGTGAATAGTTCTTGCTAACATTTTTTATTCTTTCTTCATGGGGCATTTATGCTAAAAAAATTTTACCAAGTGATGATGTCATGCACACATATTATTTTGAAATAATACAATGTTCACAACGTTGCACATTCACATGATAATTACATCTAATAGAAATAATAGATCAAGTTAAGATTGGAGAGAATATTTGGGACCTAAAATTAGATCATAACCTAATTTATATAAATTTATCCTGGTTAGAAGAAAGACAGAATAGGAGGAAAACCTAATGTTCTCAAAAACTGGCATCAAGGGGCAAAATTCTTCTAACACAAGAAAATTGCACTATCTTCAAAAAAATGTCGGGGAGATCAATTTAGAAGGAGAAAATTGGTCCCCAAAGCCTCAATAGCCATGAGTTAATAAATATAATCCAAGGTGCACTTCATAATTTCAAAAGAGAAAAAAAAAGGAAATCAGAATCAAATTGTTTTCCTGTGAATGCGTGGTTCGATGATGAATTTAAGATGGAAATGAGAACCTTGAAAAAGGAAGGAGAGGGGAATATGAATGTAAAGTTATATAAGCATATTGTAAAAAAGAAAAAATATGAGTTCTTGCAAACAAGGGGAGAAGAGATGATATATCTAGGCAAGAATAACCCAAAAATTATTTGGAAGGCACTTCAACCAAGGAAGAAGAAATTTGAAAATAATATTACAGCCAATCAGTGGTTTGATTATGCAAGGAAAATATATGAAAATGAATTAGAGGTTGAGCCTCCTCCCAGGATCAACACATCTACAACTCTTTTAACAGTACAGGAGGTGGAGGTAGGAATTAAAAATTTGAAAGCAGGGAATGCAAAGGACTTGGTTTAACTTTAAGCAGGATATCTAAAGTGGGGAATGAACATTTTGGCACTCCTCGTCATGGAAATATTCAACTACATCACTCAGAAAGGGTTCCCAAGGGATTGGACAACTAGTCTATAAATTCCCCTTTTTAAAAGAGGAGACATTAATAATCCTTCCAACTATAGAACCATTATGATCAATCCTCTGTTTGCAAAGCTTTTCAGTGGCATGGTAGAAAATAGAATCAGTAAGTGGGTAGAATTAGAATAAAAGAGGGCAAAAGGGCAAGAAGGTTTTAGGCCGAAGCATTCTACTATAGATCATGGTATCATGCTGAGACACATTGTTGAAAAGGTTTAGGGGAGAAAAGAAGAAGTATTTTACTATTTTCTTTACTTAAAAAAGACATTTGACATGGTCCTTAGAGATAAGTTGTGGCGTAGAATGGAAGAACTTGAAATGTCTTTACAATATAGAGCTGTTGTCCATAGGCTTTATGAAGAGGTGAAAGTCAAGATTAGAACTTCAGCAGGCATTTGAAAAAGTTTTAGAAGTGACATCAAAGTCAAGCAAGGTTGCCCTTTATCCCCTACCCTTTTTGGTTTATATATTAAAAAACTGGAAGAGTGGCTAAATTTTCAACATCAGGAGGGTGTTCGATTGGGGGAGTTTGTGATAAAGCTTCTTCTATATGCCGATGATCTTGTGTTGGTTTCTAAATCGACCCATGGATTGCAGATGCACCTATATGCCCTTGAGCATTTTTGTAAAGTAGTGGGGATGCAAATCAATACTAGTAAGACCAAGATAATGATTTTCTCTAATAAAAGGAAGCAAAGCCAACATACATTCTTCTTTGAAGGCAACATTCTTGAAGAATTAAATGAATACAAGTACCTTGGGATCGATTTCAACAACAAGATTAATTGGGAGGATTGTAGAAACAAAAGAAATTTAGGAGGGTGGAAAGCATTATATGCACTTCAAAATAGATGCAGAGAGGCAAACTTATGGGATTGGAACACGATCAAAGTACTTTTTTGACTCCTAGTTTGTCTAGTGATATTATATGGGTGTGAATTTTGGGGTAGCATCGTCTTTGTTTCAAAATGGAAACAAATTGAAAAAATTCAAAAATGCTTGATCATGAGCAAGTTCAAAATAAAAAGTTCGGTTCCCTATGAGATAATTTTTAGTGAAACAAGGGTAACTCCCATCGAATAAATTGCCATGGTGTGTCTTATAATGTACCTAAAGAGAATGGAGCAAATGGGAGGAGCTAGATGTCTGAAAGTTATCTTCAATGAAGGTATGAGTGAAAGAAAAAAATAATGGATGAGGCAAAACAACAAATGGATGAAAAAATGGAATAATTACCTCAATGCATGTCCCACAAATAGCAAGGAGTTAAAGAATTTTGTGCTGAAGAAGTTTCATAAGGGTATATGGGGAAAAGAGTTGGGTAGAAAGAAGAATTATTATGTTCAGGAATTCAACCCCACTTGTGATCTCCAACAAAAATAATACATTGGAGCTAGCATTCCATGGAGGGAAAAAGTTATTATTGCTAAATTAATAACTAACTCACATTAACTTCAGTGTGAAACAAGACAGTGGAAGAGACCTAAAGAAGCTTGGGAAGAAACGGTGTGTACTTTTTTCACTTCTAGGGCAGTGGAATTAGAAAAACATTTTATTTTGGAATGTGATGCTATCAGAGACATTGGGGACATTTACCGCAGTATGTTAGCATTAATTTTATGGCATTTTCTTTTTAGTGATGGAACTCTTAGAAGGTTGGGTCAGCTCATCATCAATTTGAGTAAGAAAAGGATTGAATTACAGAAGCAAAAGGAGGAAGTTGGTGGTCCCATAGACTATTTTTAGTCTCGTGGACATTAAAATATCATTCATTCATTCATTTTAACTATCACAATTATTTTGTCATTTTTAGCATGGAGTTTATGTTGGTCTTGCAATTAGAAGTCCAATGTATGCGTGTTGTGAATAACTGATGGATTTTCACCTTTGTTCATTCTTTGCAAGGAAGGTGTAGATGCTCTGATGGAGCACATCATGTCTCTACTCCACGCTTGGCCTTTTCGTTTAGCAATGTTGACTATGTAAGGAAATAGCTTCCTATGTTTGAAAAAGTTCTATGATCAGTGTATCCGTTGAGCATGAATGCTCAAGAATGAGATCATTTGTGAATGCATTTCATCAGTCATTCATATTTTAACATGCATGGTATCATGTCGGCTTGGAAGCCACTGATTTCATAGATATTGTTCTTATCATTCTTTTTTAAAGAAGAGGTTGCATAAAAAAAAAAAATTGCATTTAAAATAAAAGTAGCCATTGCATTTAAAAAGGATGCATATAAATATCATTTGAAAAGCTTATGCACATTGAAATATAAGTTATTTCTGTGTGAATTCTTGAAAAGATTTCATGGCTAGATTAATTGTGTCAATTGCATTGTTTATGTTCATAAGAAGTTAATTCCACCTTGTTATTTTCTTAAAAATGTTTTTTTGGATTCCATGCATAAAAGGAAAGATTAACTATGATAGTTTCTTGAAAGGAGCACATGAGAACCTTGCACATAAACGATGGAGAAACCATGTCATTTTCTAGAAAAAAATTATGATAATCATGTGCATAAAAAGATAAGTAGTCATGCCTTCCTTGAAAATAATATGTGGTTATTTTATTAGTTTCTTGAAAATAGCATGTGATTATGCACACATAGATAATAGCTATTTTGTTATGTTTCTTGAAAAAGAAATATAATTTTGCATGCAAGAAAAATAGCTACTATGCATTTGAATTCTTGAAAAATTTATATAAGTTTTCATACATGAAAAATATCTACTATGCTTTTAATTTCTTGGAAAAAAAAAATATGTATTTTCATGGAAGAAATAATAACTATTATGATTTATTTTGGAAAAGAATATTGTTGAGGTGTACAAAAAAATATCCATGATGTCATTTTCTTGAATAAAATATGTGTTTATATACATCAAAAAATATTATCTATTGTGTTAATGATTTTTGGAAAAGAACATGTTCCTATAGGAAAAAAAGTAATGGTTGTTTGTTAGCTTTCTTTGGATAATATTATGCATTTGCTTGCATAGGAATAATATCTTTTTTTTTAGCTTTATTTTATGTACTTTCATGCACAAAAGCATTATTTAAGGTTCTAGTTTATTTTGGACAAGTTTATGTAATTGCATGTACAAATATCATATCTAATGTGCTAGTACCCTTTAAAAGTATATGGATGATTGTAGTGGTTTTGATTTGGAAAATATTGTGTGACTGTGTGAGGGGAATAATGGTTAATGTGGTATTTATCTATAGACATGCTTTAATAGTTATGTGCTTTTAAATTATTGCATGTGAAATATTTTTAAAGGAGGCATGTCACAATATTTTGTTTACATTTTATGTATGCACATGAATAGATGTTGAATCAACACTTATGAAGATTTATTATTGGTTTGATTAATATTTATCTAATCGTGATACCAAAGTTTGTTGATGGTAGTAATGGAGGTGAAGGAAATTGACTTATGCAAATGATAAATTATGTTCAACATTATGGGAGGAAAAAAAATAATGGTCCATGTAGATTGAGGAATCTGAGTTGCAGGATAATCCACTAATGGGAATAACCAAGCCACAAATACATAATATTTGAGGATTTGTGGGTAACATATATCATGATTAATGTAATATCTTCTATATATTTATGATCTATTTAAAATGATATTTCTTTGTAATATTTTATGTCAATGTCAAGGGATGGACTCCCTTAAAACCATTGGGTGAGGGGTGAACACCCTCACGAAGCGTTTAATAAAATGAAACGTTTGTTGTTTTTTCCCTATAGGGTTTCCAGAGTATATTAGTCTTCAATGATGTGTTTTCCTATTGTGCCATTCTAATGATTTTTATTCCTTGCATGACATCCCATTTACATTATCAAGTATGTGATTAACTAACCTAGTTTAAATAATCATGGAATTTATGCAAGGTTACATCAAAAAGTTTATGTTAACATGCTACAAAAATGGTTGTTAATGGTTATGTAACCTATTATTCCTTTAATAAGTTACTCTTTTTAATGATGAATATTTTATCTAATGGTCAGTGAAAAAATATGGAATATTAATTTCGAAAGTTACAAGTTGGTAAATTATGTAAAAAAATTCTGACTCCATGTGTTTTGACATGAGGTTTACATGGGGATGTTACAAGTGGTATTGGAGAAATAGTTTGTAGAAATGATTCATTTTTGGAATCAGTAAGAAATAAAGAAGTACATGTATGATGCTGGTGGGAATCAGCTTAGGTATGATTCTAACAAAACTACATGATGATGTATGAAGTAGATTGCATGTGATATGAGATGCATGATAGTATTACTAACCACAGTCAAGACTAGTAAGTGATCATGTATGTTTTAAAACTATGCTTGTGACATTTGAATCTTGATTTGGATAAAAGACAATAAAACCTCTCTTGCATTTATGAGCAATCCTCACAACTCACTAGTGATATTGAGGATTAACTACCAACCTTTGCATGCATACTATTACCATAATGATTATGGTGCATTTAAAGAACATTACTAAAGCTATAACAAATTCCTTATTAAGAATGAATGCATGTATTATTCTGTGTGATAACAAATTAATGTAAAAGGTGGGGGTTGTCCTTGAAGAGGACAATAGGATGTTTTAAAAGAAAATGAAAGAACCCCTTTAGATGTTAAAGATAAAAAATTAATGTACTGGCTAAATGATGTCTGAATCCTTCCATGGATTTTGATGTAATTAATATGGTTGATAACATTAATTATTTAGTATTTGTAATATCCCTCTACTTCTAAAATAATTGTTTTTATTTTTAGACTAAACTATGCTAGATTGGCTAGTGGAAGCACCATAATCTCTGTAAATGAACAAAATACAGTAAAGTGATTATGAAATAAGTAAATTTTATTTATAAATAATAATGATGGAAATTAATTAGAATGAGATACTTGAGTAAGAGATGATTTCCAAAAAATAAAAATATCATTAATGGATGAGGTCGAAATAAATCTTCCAAGGAAATAAATGTCTCCTAATTAAGAATGTTTAAGGGATGGGAGAAAAATATCCATTAATTATTATATCTAGAGAAATATGTTAAGTGTATGGAAGTATAAAGCACCATGGGAAAGAAAAGTGGGCTTTTACAGGAAATCATTCCATAAAAGTGGCACACCGCTAATAGAAAAATCTATTATGGAAGAAAAGGTATAAAAACACCTATGGAAGATATCAATGGGAGTTTTATGGTTTTCCTTTGGATCTCATTGGCAACTAGTCTCAACTCAGGGGGAACTGGTGGACAATTCATGGTTGGGTGGTCAGTGTGCTCATCAATTGATTACCTGTAACTAATCCGGTTAGGAAATCTCTATGCATGTATTTGTATGTGGATATATATATGTTCTATGCTTGAATTATTGATTCTATTTTGTGCATAAAATATTATCTGTAGAAATATTAATTGTTGTATTAAGTATATAGTTGAAATTATACAAATATTATTTCTTTATTGATTCACAGTTTTGAAAAGACAATTTTTGTTGATAATAATAATTAGTTCCAGGAATATGATTCAGGTAATAAAATTGTTTCTTGTGAATAATTCAAATGATTCACTATAATATTGATGTTAGTACGTATTTTTAGAGGAATCCAATATTTAATATTGGTAGTGGAAATTAGAGATAAAAGTAAAAAATCTAGAAATAAGTGATTGAAGAGTTTTGTGGTGAGAATATTTTGTTTGCATATTTGGATCATAAACCACAGTAGCCATATTTTAATGTCAACCTTTTGAGTCTATAGCAAGACTCATCGTCAAGAAAAATATAGAGAGAAGAGTAAGGTTGAAGGGTATAAATATGAAATGGAGGCTAAAACTGAGGAGGAGTCGACCCAATGAAAATTAATATAAGAAAATATTATATAGATTTTAATATAAAATTATTAAGGGAATTAAATAATAGGGAAATTCCTTAACAATTATATATTAAAATCTATATAATATTTCTTTATATTATTTTTTTTTAGGTTAGCTACCTCTCATTTTTAGCATCCATTGCATATTTATAGCCTTCAACCACTACAAGGAAAAGACCCTCTAGCAGATGTTTTTGAGGAACCCCTTATAAAAATAACCCATACATATGTTTCTATCAGAGGTTACTGGAGGAGGTTGGCAGGCGGAGGGTTTTGCGGATGTTTTCCGCTTAGTGCGCTTATCATTCAACATCGCACCGGTGCTCCTTACAAGAGAAAGCATTGATGTGCACAAAAAATTGGCACACCTGACATCATGCGATCCATACACACCCGCCTGGTGCGTCATATTGTTGTAGAGCATCGGTGCTTCACAACTCTTCTACGCCAGTGCATCATAAAACACCATGCCAAAACTGAGAACGCCCGGTGCAGTATTAAGAACCCGCAATGGTGCATCATAAAACAATGCGGCAAAAAAAAAACTGACTGGTGCATTCGTAAGAAACAACATCAGTGCACCATAAATCACACGCACCAGAAAAGGATTAAAAAAAATATTATGGCAAAAAAATTGGATTTTTCACTTTTTTCAGTTCTCTAGAGCTCTCAATTACTGGTGCGCTGTACAAGATAAGGCACTGGTGCACACAAACTCTTCTACGCCGGTGCATCATAAAACACTGTGCCAAAATGGAAGCAGACCGGTGTGCCTATAAAACACGAGCATTGAAAAAGGGTTAAATAAAAAAAAATTATGGCCAAAAAACCACATTTTCACTTTTCTTCTCTCAATCACTGTTGTGCTCTACAAGAGAAAGCACTGGTCGCACAAAAAATTAGCACACCAGACACCGTGTGATCCATACATAGACGCCCAGTGCATCCTATTACTATAAAGCACCGGTGCTTCATGACTATTCTGCCCCAGTGCGTCATAAAACACCGTGCCAAAACTAAAACAGCCCAGTGCAGTGTTAAGTAACTGCCCCAATGCATCATAAAAAAATGCACCAAATCTGAAACTACACACTGCATTCTTAGGAAACTCCACCAGTGCACCTATAAAACCCTACGCACCGGAACAAGGTTAAATAAAAAAAAAATATGGCCAAAAAATTGCATTTTTCACTTTTCTTAGTACTCCAGAGCTCTCAAGCACTGGCACAATTTCTCCTTTTCTAAGCTGCCTTGACATCGGTGCTCCCATTGCACCCATTTCATGCACTGCTACTGTGCATTGGCCACCGATCTCCATCTTGCATTTTGCAAAATGATGGGTTTATTTTCTTTTGCAAATTCTATAGCCAATATGCCTCCTTGACGGCGAAATGTACATGTATTTTTCTAGTTTTTCCATAATTAAGCTTTCTAGTAGATTAAAATTTGAAATAACCTTAAAATTAACCATTAATAAATAAAAATAAAAAGAACTTGTCGTGTGTGTGCATGAGTCATTCGGCTCGCACCGATAAGTGGTGCTTCCTGTAAAATTTACAAGTCGCATCGCAACCGGTGCTGACAATATTTGCATCGTTTCTGGGGCAGTACCAGAAGGCGCCCTGCATTATTTTAAAATTTAAAAATAATTTTTGGTGTGGTCATTTAGCTGGGTGCACCATTGACCATTGGAATAGAAACACGATGCGTTGACAGATATATCCGCCTCGGTGTCTGTCAGCGTGCCGCATTCGGCATTCTGACAGGGTCAACGGTGCGGTCGGGTAAAAAACCACATCATTGACTATATAATTTTTGAGGAATTCGATGCACTAACATGACTATACGTGTTGGGTCATATATTTTAGTCAGCTCACCGCTCTTCTGACACCATATATAATCAACAAGGCTTGAAAAAATTTTAGGTGCACCGCATACGATGCATTTTATGTCATCTGGGGCACCGCCTCTGGTGCTCTACAAAAAACAGTCACATCGGAACCGGTGCATGACTCTTTTTGTGGCGCACCGACTGGTCTGCTTTTTTTTTTCCAAAAAAAAATATATATGTATATTCCTAAATACATGTCTGATTTAATAAAAAAATTATTTGATATCTCAATGATTTAGAGAGAAGAGGAGGAACAACAACAACAACAGGCAGAGCAGTATGACATGCCTCGCCAGTGGGAGGCACGAGAGAGGGAGAGAGATGCGTACCCTCACCCTATTATAGCAGATACCCAGGGGCTCCTAAGGTAGGTAGGCCTCCTCAAGTTCTATGAGGAGGCTACTTCCCTAAAGGCCCATAGTGTCTTTTTGATACATCTTATCCGCAGGTGGAATGCCCGCCAACAGGCTTTCCAGGTTGGTCCTAACCAGTGGTACACACCCACTGGGGAGGAAATTTATTTCATTACAAAGCTATTGAGGAGAGGGGTGTATTTTCCCTCATTCCCAGAGGTTCCAACTGGTTGTGTAGCAGGGAGTTAGTTAGTTTACTCCCAGAGATACATTAGAGCAGATGTACTGTCTCCTTCAGAGTTTCAGGTCCTTGAAGGTCAACCACGTATTGGTGCATTTTGGTAGACAGGACGTGTAGTGCCTCTCACTTCTCATTTCGACCATTTCACACAAAAAAAGTGACAAGAAATGCATTAGTTGCCCGCTTTTATATTATTCTTATTATTTAGTATAGGAGCCATGACTTGTCAGGTGGTCTGCCATTTTTTTGCGGCAGTTTTGTATGGCCTTAGATAGATGTCGTGCTCATGCACAAGCGAGGGTCAACTTCGCTTTTGCTTCAGAGCTCTTTTGTTTATTTTTTGAGAGGTTTCCAAAGATGAGGCCTGCTTTTGTTTGGCAGCCTTGTAGGCCGATGTTGGAGGCCCGGATGCACATGTGGGGGCAGATGATGCCCAAGAGGGGAGAGACTATGTTTCCAGCCAGGATATTGCATGATGCACTAGACTTAATAGCCAATGTTGACTAGTTGCATCCCTTGATTATGGTCCCATGTCCTTATGTTGGATTGGATTGGTGATGGTGTGCCAAGATACTCTTCACAGATGATGAGCCACTAGATGATAGAGGTAATATTACTATTTTATTTATATTTATTCTAACATGTTCTCTAACTTGTTTTTATTAAATTTTGTAATGAAATTGTCTAATTATTGTTGTGTACTTATATATATTTTGCATACATTGGCTCTTTTGATGGTGAGGAGATGCTGAAACCACCATATGATCCAAGTGTGGGTACTGATAACGATCAAGACATTGCAGATGTCAAGGATCATGATTAGGAGGCTAGTGGAGAGATACATGCTCCTCATGCTGGTGCATCGGTACTGCCTTTTGTTAGGTGTGGTTGACCTAATACTCGATACAAGATGGAGTTGGGTGACCAACTCAGTGGATTTATTGTTGAGGCAAGCATTAGGCCCACTCATTACAGAGACATACAGGCTGATGATAGGATAATACGGATGTGGAGAGGCATGATGTGTGACATGTATAGCCTAATGCGGTCGTAGGAGTTACGAAAATTGTTACGCGACTGAGGAGGACTGTTGCGCGTTATAGGTGTGGTCGAGCGCAACATGTGATGGACAGTCCGTGAGCAGCGACTCATCTCATGATCGTTCACCTGGCGCTGCACCTGATGAGCATGAGGATCCACTAGCATCTAGTAGTCATCATGGAGATGAGGCTGGACCATCGACCACGTCCAGTCAACATCAGCCTGTAGCATCCATCCGTACTACTCATGATCATGAGCAGGCTGGACCATCAAGCGTCAAGGCTACACCATTGAATGAGCATGCCTCCACTAGTACTTCTTATATTTATGTTGTACTACCACCAGCTAATCCATTGATCAGTACTAGTCATGATCATTTGCAGGCTCGACCATCGACCATCGATGCTGAACCATTGACTAAGCAGGCCTCCACTAGTACTGCTATTGATGTTGTACTACCACCAGCTGATCCATGACATTTATATTATAGTTGTATATTTTAACATTATATATATATATATATATATATATATATGGTCCATGTATTTTATGTTCATGTTGCAATTGTACTTAATTTACGTGTTGGTGATCACCATGATGTGTATATTGTTAGGTCATGTTAGATATGTTCATTTAATGTTTAGCTTGCAGATATATGTGCATGTAATAGCATGAGATTTGACATGAGATGTATATTTGATGTTTGAATGTGTTTTTTAGTCGAATATGATGTTTGTACTATGGTTATCATGAACGTGATGTTTATTAATTAATTTAATATTAAATGACCATGATATTTATTAAATATTATGTCGTGATTGTAATTTAAATCTAAATTTTAATTGTATTTAAAATTGTAAAATTGTATTTGTATATGTAATTGTAATTTTAACTGTAATTGTATGTAAAATTTTAATTGTAATTGTAATATTTAATTTATTGTGAAATGATTGTAATTGTATATATGACATATTGTAAAATTGTAATTGTAATTCTTATTTTATGTAAAATTCTAAAATTGTAATTGTATTTGTAATTGTAATTTTAATTGTAATTCTATGTAAAATATTTGTAGAATTGTAATTGTAATTGTAAATGTAATTTTAATTCTAATTCTAATTGTATATTGTGAAATATTTGTAAAATTTTAATTGTATTACTATGAAATGATTGTAATTGTAAAATTTTAATTGTAAATATAATTTTATGTAAAATTAAAATTCTAATTCTAATTCTAATCTTAATTGTATGTGAAATTGTAAAATTGTAATTCTAATCCTAATTCTAATTCTAATTTTAACTGTAATTATATGTAAAATATTTAATGTAAAATTTTAATTGCAATTGTAATATTTAATTTATTGTGAAACGATTGTAATTGTAATTGTATATATGACAAATTGTAAAATTGTAATTGTAATTCTAATTGTATGTAAAATTAAAATTCTAATTCTAATTCTAATCGTAATTGTATGTGAAATTGTAAAATTGTAATTGTAATTCTAATTCTAATTCTAATTCTAATTGTATGTAAAATATTTGTAAAATTTTAATTGTATTAATGTGAAAATTTTAATTGTATTAATGTGACTTAATACTATTAAAATATTTAAATTTGTAAATAATTGTAAAATAATAAATCTAGAATATTATGAATTTTTGTAACATAATAAAGTTTAGAAAATAATGAAAATAAATTCATGTAATTTAGAATTATCATTATTTTACTATGATCTTACATAAAATAAAATAAAATAAAATAAAATAAAAATTGTACAGTCCAGTGCGCTTATCATCATAACATACACCAGTGTGTCTTATTACTCCGACGCACCGATGCTTCAGAACGCTTCCACACTGGTGCATCATAAAACACCGTGCCAAAATAAAAACCTCGATCCTACAAACTGCCCCAGTGCACCTATAAAACAACATGCACCGGAACAGGGTTATTCTATAAAGTGCAGTGTTGGAGAAGCGAAGGATTCAAATCGTGGGCAAGAATTTTTCTGGGGATATGAGTGTTTGAAAAGACGAGAGTTCGAATTTTGCTTGAGAATTTTATAGCAGAGAAAATGAGTGATTCAAACAGAAAGACAAAAAAATATGCTTACAGGGATGCAGATGGCTACAAGGCTTGACAGAGTACAAAAGGAGTACATATTGAGACCAACAGAGAGAATTCAGTTGAGGCCAACGATAGGGTTAAGAGGTCCCATGATGGAGAAATGGATATCATAGTTGATGGCAGATAAAGATCAATCGAGGCAGTTGATAAAGCCAAGAGGCACCATGAAGGGAAGGATTCTCATTCCCTTAAGGACAATAGTGAAAGATCAATTGACGTTGTTGATCAGTATGGTAGGTCCCATGAAGGGAAATATTCTCCAGAATGCATTTAAAAGCAGCTGGGAGTATTTTCCGAGCTTCGGTTGGCTTACATGAACTTTTACCGGCAAAGCTGACGTCGTATAAAATCACATCTTCGGCTTTCAATTGAACTTGAATGGCATCTCTAACTTGTCTAAGTTGTGTTCCTGTGGATGAAACTAGTAAAAATTCTGCTTGTATTATAAATGGAAATCCAGTGACCATTTTTGTGGGAAGAAAATCATAGATACCTGCAGCTACCATATTTCCACCTACAAATTGGTTTCCCATTGGAAAAGCTAATGTAATAGCCTATTTTGCAATGTCTTTCCTCTGCCCAACCCTATACTCATTTTCTATGGGAAACCATTGCCTCCACATGTAATAACTGCATCGTCTAGTTGAAAATCAGTCTTCTTCTGCTAAAAAATGCAGAATGAAGGACTCGTTGTCATTTCTCCTAGAACATTACCCTTCTGCAGATTATATGTACTAATTGTTGTCAGGCCATCCGTCTATCTGCAGACTATATTTTAAAACATATTGGTTGCAAATAGTTAACTTCCAATTATAACAGGTTCACATGCCATAGTTGCCCACTTGGGCCCTGTAGTATTGCATCTTCACACACCCCACATTGCATTCTCTCCACATAATCAGTGGGACCTCCTGCAATATACAAAATTCATTGGAAGAATAGTTATTTCCATCAAGAATTTATCCAATCCCAATTCTCAATTTTAATTCTAATTCTAATTCTCAAGAATAAACAAAATCATAATTCTCAGTTTCTATTGTTGGAGTTCACTAAATTTTGGTGTACACACCTAAAAGTAATTTCGGTGCCTTAACCAAAATCAATGCTACTATACATATAACTGCACCATTGTCGGTGTTACAATAAGATGCACTGGTGTGGTGCTATTAATTGACACACCAGTGACGAATAAATGCAAATAAAAAAAGCACAACTCTATTTTCTTTAAGTAAAAAAGGTGGCAAATTGAAAAATGGGCGGAAAAATATTTTTGAAAATTTAATTTCATAAAATAATTTTTTAAATACTAAACACTTTTCATTATTTCACTATTTTTGCTAAAATTTCCAGCCAGATATTTGCAGGAGACATACCTGGAGAAAGAGAGCATGAGGGAATTATGGAGTAGCGAAATACATTCGAACAGAAGTATTTAGACAATCAGAAATAAAACCTCTGGTGATTCAAACCATGTATCATAGAATTTCAAACCATCTCGTGATTAAATTTGATTGTTTTTTTTACTTTTTATGTAGTATTTTTTACTTTTTCTACCATTTTATCCATTTTTACCTTAAACCCTTCATTTTTTTGTTTTTACCCTTTCTTCTTCCTATTTCTGTGATTTCAGAATTAGGGCTTTTCATTTTAGATTGACATCCAACCCACGGGATGAATTTCATAGTCGGATCCCAATCCATTCGGCCATTTCATGAATTTTTGGAAAAAATGGTTTTTTTTTTTATCGGTGCGCCCTGCAGAACCTAGTGCACTAGTGGGATTTATAATAAAGTGCAAAGCGAAAATAATGTGTAATAAAAAATTTGAAAACAATTTTTTTTAAATCAGTGCGCCATATCTGAAATAGGACACCGATGCTCCATGTTACAAGGATAGCATCATACAGTCTATTACATTGTTTGTACGGTGCATTTATAATACACCACGCACCATACGGTCTATTATACTATTTTGCAGTGCATTGGTAATACCCCCACGCACTGGTGGTGGTGTGTACATCAAGAAAGGCGCAACGGTGTCTTGAGATTTATTTTTTACCTGAAAATTTGACAATTTATTTATAAATATATTAACGAATGATATGGTACAGGTTTTATATTGATAAAGAAATGACTGATAAGGGATCAAGTAACAAAAACACTGATAACACATCAAGAAAAGAAAAAAAACCAAGTTCTTTGTAAATTATTTATAAAAAATATTATTTTTGAACTATATGTAAGTTTAACTAATATGTATTGTTTACTGCCTATCATGCAGAGCCACAAAATGACGAAGCTCGATAAGATTATTTATGATCTAGGACCAGAAGAGCGTAAAAGCTTGATGGAAAAATTTCAAAAGGATGAATCAGGTGAATGAAAAATACTCTCAATCCAATATGAGTTTCTTTTTTTAATTATCATTAATAATATACTTAAAATTTTTAGATAACATTTGTCAAATAGTCTATTAATTCACATTTGTTTAATGTTCTACAAGGACCAAAAACTCAGAAAAGGATTTTTGCTCTAAGAATAGAAAAAAAATAGAACATGCAAATGAAAATGAATTGCTCCTTAGCTCATCTGGAGTGGTGTTGGAAGTTAACAAAAGGGGGGAAACTTTTACAAAAGTTTGAGGGATCTAGTGGAACGAATGTATAGACGTTGTTTCCACTTACAATACAAAAATCTATCCAATGATTCTAAGAACAAAATTTTATCTAAACTACAGGAAGAGTTTCCAGAGAATTTGTCAATGAGACATGTCAGACTTTTAATAGAAAAAATGTACAACAACAAAAAAGAAGGAATGAAAAAGTAATATTCTTTTAAATGTTTGTCTAGAATTATTTATAAATATCACTGTTGTTATATTTACTTTTCAGATATCAATATAAAATTTAAATATTTTATTGTCATGTTAAATTTTCAGGAAGATTATGAAAATCTCAAAAGATGAAAGAGATAATATCAGAAATATGCCAGCAGGAATGTCCAAAAATGTGTACAAGGAGATGGTCAAAGAAATGGACAAAATTGCATCACAGGAGGAGCCATCTCAACAACAACTTGCTTCAAATGTAATATGTAATCATTGAATTTTTCGATCATTAGGTAAAATAAATAAACAATTTAGCATTAAATATTAATTCTCAAGAATTTTCTTGCACAAAAGGAAAGAAAATGGAACCCATTCAGTGCATAAAACAACGCGATAAGGAAGAAAAAGGTTGATATCTAAGTTTGTGAGTAATTGTTACCTCCTTATAACAACTTAACTAGATTTCATTTTTGTATTTTTTAAGTTGTTTTACAAAAATCATCATTGAATGTATTCAAACAGGTGCTAACATACAAAGAAGAACCATTAGATGAATTGATTGAAATTGGGTTAAATATGGGTTGTAAGTATATGTTGGCATATCAGAAATTAATTGTGGAATTTATAAGCATCTATCATTATTGTTTTACTTAGCTCCATCTATAATTAATAGAAAAAAACATATTTTATATTAAATATATGATTTGTTATGGGGTATAAAACTTGCAGGAAACAAAGTATGGAACTGCGCCAATTGAAGAAATTTTGAAAGATGGCATGGTACATGGTTTTGAAAGAATGTGTATAGTTTATGAGTCAATTGTTGCTATGGTACGCCATTTTTATTTTCGATTTACATTGATGTATATTATTTAATATTGCAATTTTCATTATTCTCACCAATGTATATACACTCATTTCAGTTTATTTTTATGTTTTTAGATGGGAGGTGAAGAAGAAGAAAACAATCAACACCGTGAACAAAACATTCCTGAAAATAACCCAAGTCATGGAAGTAGCTCTAGTAGTGACAGTAGTTCAAGAAAAGAATGATGATCACTATGTTTGGATATCAAAGCAAGGTGTTGTATTTTTTGAAATATGTCTGTGAATCAGACATTTTGTTTAATGTAATGGACATAGTTTCCCAATTGAAAGAAAAAGGGATACCAATAATTGTCCCATTTTGTATGATAAAGATTGTCTTATTCATATATATTATAGATCATATAATATTTTTAATTTGTTATATTCCATTCTCCATTGTTGTTCTCAAATGCATTAATAAAAATTTAATTCATATGAATATTGTTATGAGATATATATGTGTTGACTTTTTATGAATAATGAATTTTAAAAAACCACAATAATTATGATATGATATAACAAATTAATCCAAACATCACATTCAAATCCATTAATAAGAATTTAATTAATATGAATATTGTTATAAGATGTGTCGACTTTTCATGAATAATGAATTTTAAAAAATCACAATAATTGTAGTGTCATAGGTGGATGTTTCTAAAAAATACAAAATGAAAACCGGTGTGTGTCAATAACTGTACACTGGTATGTTTGTATTAATAAGTGCGCGAGTGCGTTTCTATGACCTATGAGCACCGAAAAATCACCAAAACCAATTAAAAATATTGGTGCGTTTGTGCAGTATGACACACCGGTGCATTTATGTGTCTATATGCACCGGTGTCATTGTACGATCTATGGGCACTGCACGAATACTGATGCCAATTATAAATCTCGGTGCGTTTGTGTGATACCACGCACTGGGGCTTTTATGTGTCTATAAGCACCGGTGCATTAGTACGACCTATGGGCATCGCACGAATACCGATGCGAATTATAAAGCTCGGCACCTTTCTATGATACTATGGACCAGTGCATTTCTATACATCTACGCATCGGTGCATTGATATGACCTATGGGCACCGCACAAATCCAAAGACCAATTAGAACGGCTTCATATGTTGTATCACCAACACTATGCCTCGTGTGGTTTTATACCTTAACAGCCTAATACATTTTCCTTCGACAACCTCAGGGTGTGCTCTATATGTACGTACCGGTGCGTTAAAGCCAAAGTAGCACACCAATGAAAAAAGCATCCGTAATAACCTCCAGTTGCCCATTTTTTTTTAGTTGTGTTGAATTTCCGTTAAAAGCTCTGCCAAAACCTCCGTAACCATAAACGAATGTTGTAGCAATTTTTTTTTTTGAAAATTTTGGCCAATTTTATAACATTGAAAACCTCCTTTATAACCTCCGCTAGAGGGTCTTTTCCTTGTAGTGAACCTTACTCTTCTCTATGGATTTGTCCTAACGATGAGTATTTTTATAGACTCAAAACATTGACATAAAAATATGGCTACTTTTCTTTATGATCTAAATATGCAAACACAATCTAGAAATAATTGAATCAACTAGGCCAAATCTGGGTAATAATTGATTGTGACCTAAACTTAATAATAAATTTTAATTAAGGTTTTTCTACGAGGGTTGAATCCCAGAAAAGGGTCATATTTTGGGTTTCACGATATTGATATAGGAATAAGGGAATGGAGATAGTTTAACTATCATGATCTAAATCTTATTTTATTACAAGAAAATCAAATTATAACACTTTCATATAACCATTCCTTTAAAATGGTTGACCGGAAAGTAAGTTTATGACAGATAAGGAGTAAAAACTAAGTCGATTGGGAAGGAAATCCAGATCACCAAGAGATTCAAATTATTCCATAATTGATAAGGGGGTTTCATTACGCATTGTAAGAGAGTTGAAAATAATAAATTATAATTTAACTACTAAATGGTGACATTTGGACGACGTTATGAGAGGAAACAGATTAATGAAAACATTGGTAGAAGAATGATATTAAATGCTTAATAATTTTAAATCCAACTACGCTATATGGTACAACACTTAGTTTAGATATAACATTCGAAATTCATGGGAATATATATATATATATATATATATATATATATATATATATATATATATATATATTATATATATATATATATATATATATATATATATATATATATATATATAATTACAGTGTTAATCACTATAAATGGTGACAAATTTCTTAGATCAAGATACCTTTCATATATTTTGTCATGGTTGGAAAAATTAGACTAAATTAGATTACCTGGAATTCATAAAATCTTATGCTCCAACTTTATTTATATATTATGTTAGCTGTCAAAGTTATTGTAAAATCTCATGTGCCTCAATTTCTATGAATGATATTCATCTGTATTTGAATTTCCATGCTAACTCCATGCCCAATGCTAGTCCTCACTCATCTTCCACCTGCAAAAATTATCTAAAAACACATAAGAGTTAGCCATCTTCATTATAAGTTTATTTCTTTAATATCTTACCTTTTTCTTGAGAGAGCCCTCTCTGTTTAGAAGGGCTAACTTCCAACCCCAAGTGTTTTGAAATAGTTACATCAAATTGACCGTTGAACAACCCCATTAGTCCCAATTTGGTGATAACATTTTGGTGCTCCTGTCGGGGGCTTGAAATTGCATTTCCCTAGAAATTTGTGTTCAATCAAAGCAATTGAACTCTTGAAGGTAGCAGGAGATTATTCATGGATGTACTTCTACCTTGGTGACTCCATTCTTGAAGAATTTATAAATTCAAAGCTTCACGGTGACTCCACTACTTGAAGATCAGTAGCTTGATGAACTTCCAAGATGAGTTATATTGAAATAAATAATGCCATGTATACCCCTATGAATCGGTCTCACATTTCTGGTTTTCCAAATCCTATGCCTAGATTTGATTGGTTGACTTATCTTCCTATATTTAAAGATGAAAAGAAAGGTAATGTTTCTCTTCACTTGGTTAGATTCCATACGCATGCACATAAGTTTCTAGTTGAGTTTCCTGAGTATTGTCTCATTAAAATGTTTATGGCCACCCCAGAGGATGAATCTATAACACGGTATGAAGGGTGGCAGGGGGGAATCTTGTTCTCTCTTAAATATTTCCATAGAACGTTCTCTGAACATTATGAGAAATCCCATTCTTATTTATCATTGTTACAAGACTATTGTGATTTATGTGAGGTGTTTATTCCATATCTTAAAACTCTTGATGATAATGGAGAGTGCTTACATGAGGATATGTTAGAGGCAGTTTATGAATTCTCTTCTAAGGTCATTTGTCATGATAATCAAGAAGGTTTTCAACAAGCAGATGTATTTTATTTAGTTGAAGATGAAATAGATTATAAATTCGGTATTCAAGTCATATTACATGAAATTTTATGAGGATTTGTAGCCTTTTCAATCTATATGCAGTCAAAGGTATGAGCCAAATCATTCAAATTTTTTTTCAGCCCATTCCTTTTCTGAAATTTTATGTCAAGAAGAAACCCCTCAATATCAGGTTGTTGAAAATACATGCATGTAACTTCTCAATAGTGAGGTGACATGTGATGAAAGTTTAGTTTTAGGTAAAATCGAGCTACATGAATAATTGAATATACAGGTTTTACATATTCTATTTTGGGATCATAAAAATTACATGGATGATATTCATAAATTTTTTTGTATAGGAGTTGTTAGTGTTCAGAATCAAGATGACAGTCCTCGAGCAAAACTACCAAATATTATATCTGATTTGTTTGATAAGAAAAAGATTAGTTTTGATACACACAATATGGATGTCATGTTTGAATATGTTCAAGGATGCATGGATGGTTTTGTTGATTTACCCAAAAGGGAAGATAAATTTATTGTTGGCATTTTATTTGATGATGTTCTTGGAATTGAAGACATAGGAAAAAAGAAGCTATCAATTATGAATGAACTCAGATCTCATGGTTTTACTCATCAATAAAAGGTGTTTTTTCATGGTTTCCAAGATCCAATAGTAAGTGTGTTGTAGTCATCGGTCAAGACAATTTTTGTGTTTCTTGTGGAGCATGGATTAAGTTTTCATTTTGAGTTTCCAATAGATGATTCACATCTGATGTTGTTCAAGCACAATAAAGAATCCCAAGTGTTGGATCAAGTCTTTGACTAGCTATACTAGGAATTTCATGTTGATTGAAATTGAAAGTTTGGTTTTTAGTTGTTAGAGTAGGGTTATTGGTACATAAATAAGCTTGCTGGGAAAGCATCTCTTTCAACATTTAGTTTGAAGATTGTAGTTGTAAGTTTTGGTTCGTACAGTGTTTTTCTTCAAGCGAATGTTAAGGGACAAATGTAGGCTAAAGAATATGACAAGAGGTTGGGATCATCCCAATAGATAATACTCCTTGTCTGTTGTTTCTTTGTTGCACCGTAGGGGTGCAACATCCCCATTGGAGCCACTGTTATCCAAGATACCCATTAGGTTTCTTTTGAGTCATGAGTCAATTAGGTTAAGATAGGGTTGATAAGGATCTTTTAAATTTTTCATTAAAAAAAAATCACATCTGTGATGGGTCTTGAAGGTCATAATTCATGTGATAGGGGTTAATGTCAAAGAAAAATCCAAAAATATCTCATGCATGAGAAAATTTCATCATTAGAGTGAATTTGACACGTTTACCAAAATCCACAGTGAAATCAGTGTAAACTGGTCATTATTTGCTATGAAAGTACCTAATCCTATGTTTTTAAGCATTATGAATTTGTGATCTTTTTGGGGCATTCAACGCATTAAAGGAGGCAGTTGTTTCATCAAATGAGATCCTGAGTATCATTGGGCCATTTCTTTAAGGGGGCACCTCAAAGGTCAAACTTCATGTGGATAACAACTCATCAAGTCAACAAGGCATGCCAACTCATCAATTGGACAACTCACCATCTCAACTTTAGTTTACAAGGTCATAACTCCAGTGTATCAGTTGGCCAACACCTTAGCATGCTAGTTTCATTTTATAGAGATGGTACAAGATGAATTGAAGAAAAGGGTCTTAAAATGATTATGCAAGATGTTGATGTTTTACCATGAAACATGGTGGGCCACACATTTTTTTTATCACATTTTGTCTTATGCTATCATAGCCAGCAATATAGAGGCTTTAGAAAATTTTTTGAGGATAAAAGGGGAAGAAGGAATTTTTTTTTGTGAAACTAGGCAAGTTCGTAGCGAGCTCTAGGCCTGAGGTTGAGTTTTCGCTATGAACTCACTGTAGGTTTCTTTGAGGAAAAATTTATGCAAAAATTTTAGAACATAGGTGGATTAGAGAATTTATGTACCTCATTAGTCCCAAGGAAGACCCTCCAATAGTAAAAAATGTCAAAGGTGCTACAAAAGGTGGATTTTTGAGTTTGCTACGAAATGAGCACTACGAAATTTCATGTACATGATTGTTTTAACAGTCAACTTCAAGTTCAATTTACGACCAACTGAAAGAGAATTTTGGAAATATGAAGGATTTTTGTCTTAATCACAAGCTCGTCTACACAAACCTCTCTCATTTTTTATAAATACTTCGGGGTTTGGAAATTATGCACTCATATTTGAGGGCTACTTTTCATAATTTTCACTAGCCAGATTTGTGTAAAAATTTTTAAATTCAACTTGGAAGAATTCCATCTCAGCATCCACGTGGCATAATGACACATAAGCAGTCTAGTAGACCCAGAAAATTTGTTGGTTTCATTTGATAAGGGTTATTAAATGGATTTGTTGAGCTATTTAATGAAATAAGAGTTCTTTTTGTATTCAAATTCTTCCAAACAGAAAATCTCCCTAGAAAGTCTCCAAGTGATGTAATCATATTTGAAATAGGTCTCATAGGTAGGAATTCAAATTTAGATCATGTGGCAAACCATTTTTACGAGTTATCACTCTATAAATGAGAGATTTTTAGAATTAGAGGAGGGTTGATGGTTGTAAATGACCAAAGCTACTATGTAATTTGTTTTCACTCAGTTAATACACAGTTGTAGAAGTGTTTATTTAGACCTTATATTATTATTGACCTTTTATTTGTTTGTTTCCATTTATCTTTTGAATATGGATTCAACTTGCTTATACATGATCACCTAGAATTCATAAAATATTATGCTCGAACTTTCTTTATGTATTATGTTAGCTATCAAAGTTATTGTAAAATCTCATGTGCCTCAGTTTCCATGAATGATACTCATTTGAAATTGAATTTCCATGCTGACTCCATTCCTAGTGGTATCCCTCACTCATCTTCCACCTGCAAAAATTATATAAAAACATATAAGAGTTAGCCATCTTCATTATAATTTTGTTTCTTGAATATATTACCTATTTTTTTAGAGAGCCCTCTCTGGTTGGAAGGGATAACTTCCAACCCCAAGTGTTTTGAAATAGTTACATCAAATTGACTATTGAAGAGCCTAATTAGTTCCAATTTGGTGATAACATTTTGGTGCATCTACTGGGAGCTCGAAGCTGCATTTCCCCAGAAAATTGTGTTCAATCAAAGCAATTGAACTCTTGAAGCTAGCAGGAGATCAGAAATACTTGAAGCTATACTTCTACCCTAGCGAGTCCATTCTTGAAGAATTCAGAAATTCAAAGCTTCATGGTGACTCCACTACTTGAATATCTGTATCTTGATGAAATTCTAAGATGAGTTCTATTGCAAGAAATAATGCCAGGTATGCCCCTATGAATCGGTCTCAAATCCCTGGTTTTCCAAATCTTATGCTTAGAGCTGATTGATTGACTTATCTTCCGATATTTAAAGACTAAAAGAAATATAATGATGCTCTTCACTTAGTTAGATTCCATATGCATATACATAAGTTTTGAGTTGAGTTTCCGGAGGATTGTCTCATGATTATTTGGAATTTATAAAATATTATGCTCCAACTTCCTTTATGTATTATGTTAGCTGTCAGATTTATTCTAAAAGCTCATGTGCCTCAATTTCCATGAATGATACTCATTTTTAATTGAATTTCCATGTTGACTCCATGCCCAATGGTAGCCCTCCACATCTTACACCTGCAAAACTCATCTAAAAATATGTAAGAGTTATCCATCTTCATTATAAGTTTGTTTCTTTAATATCTTACCTTTTTCTTGAGAGAGCCCTCTCTGGTTGGAAGGGCTAACTTCCAACCCTAGGTGTTTTGAAATAGTTATATCAAATTGATTGTTGAACAACCCAATTACTTTGAATTTGGTGATAAAATTTACATTGCAAAATAAATAAACATTGATGGGAACAAATCTTGAAGCTATCACGATATACTTAGTGAGTTAGGTTAAAATAGTTAATTGCTTAAAACAGTCTAGAGGTCTACCTAGCATCTAATAAAAGTTAGTTGCAAGAAAAGTCTCGAAATCTGATCTTGGCACGTGATGGAAAGAAAGAAGGACAGACCTGGGTATCATGGTGAAGTGTTAGTTGATGGAGAGGTTGAAATCCAGGCAGAACCCAGGAAAACAAGCACTCATGTACATACCTGCAAAGTCAACGACGGAACCAATGTGTGAGATCAATGCCAATGTTTCATCTGATTTTATAAAGGTCTTGGTTTGGTTTCAAGAATTTTCTTGGAGATTTGGATTTAAGAGGATTTTCTGGAAGCGGACTAATTTTACAAAAATTGTTTTTGGTTTAAAGAATTTTCTTAGAGGACATTTCTTGGAGGTGGCCTGATTTTGCAAAAAATTGTTTTGGACATAAGGAATTTTCTTGGACCTACATTCAAAGGAAATTTCTTGGAGGTATGTGATACATTTTTTTGGATGTTTTTTGTGCTTCATTTTTTTTAAAGTATGGAATTGGGCTTAATTTCGAAAAGACATTTTCTGGAAGTATTTTTTAAAGTGAAGTTTTTTTTTATAAGTTAGAGGCATTTTTGAAGTGACATTTTTTTAGAGTACGTGTTTTGAGTTGAAGTAAATATTTTGAGCTTCGTTTCATTTTTATAAGACATTTTTTTCTCGATTTTTTTAAAGTAAGTGTTTTGGATTGGAGTATTTATTTTTTGCAAAAAAATTAAAACGATTTTTTTTTAAATTAAATCTTTTGTGATGTTTTTTCTAATCGAGTTATTGTCTAATTTTTTGAAGGAATTTTTTTGAACTTCAAACCCTCTTATCATGGGAAATCGAAGGACTTGTGCAAGAAAATATGATCGAAAAAGAGACCTTGAGGAACGTAGAGAAGAGACGAGACAATCTCACAAAAGGAAGTTAAAAGCCCTCTCAAATATTGAAGAGGAAAATCAACCTCAAGTATAAATTGAAGCAAGTATGTAAATGTAAATATTATGATCTATTGATATATTTAAAATTTTCCTAGTGTAAAATGTGAAGCTTAATTTCTATTTGATGAACTAATATGAAAAATATTTTGTTTAATGTAAACAGACAGAGATATTCCTCAAAACATTGATGATGAGATACAAAATTTTGAAAGAGAAAGTGAAAGAGATATTGAACCAATGATTGAAGATGGTGAAAATATTGAAAGAAATCCAAATAAAGAAATTGAATCACAAGGTATGTACATATATATAATATATATTAAACACATGCACGTATTATTGAAATTATAGATATATTTATTAATTTAGTTATTTATTGAATATGTACTATTTTTTCGAATATGTATAGATGAAATCATTGTCAATGATGAGATCTTAGAAAATGTTGACACTCACACATATGGAGATAAAAAACCTGACCATGCTATATGATATCGTGTTAAATGCATTTTTTAAAATTATTTCTTAAATGAGCGGGTGAGAGTTCAGGCTCAAATGTTGAAAGGTATCCTATCATTAAGGAAATTAAAAGAAGCTACGACACTAATGGGTATTCGAAAATCAACCAAAGATAAAAAAATGAAGGAAGATGTGATAAAAAATATGAGTAGTGCTATAAAGTCAATTAAGATATCTAGAGAGAAATATGTTTCAATTGTACATAGAGGAATACAAATGGCAATAGTTTCATCAAGTACTAAAGAGAATCGTTTGGTAACATCTATGGCACGAGCACTGGGAACCTCACAAAAAAAATTGCACAAACATCAAAAATTTCGGCTGCAAATACATGTAAATGATGAGCTCGCTTGTTGGAGAGCTATTTGTAGGTAGCCATACAAAGATAGACTTGGAGAAAATGTTAAAAAAATAATATATGAATATTGGAAGAACAATTCGTGTGTTTCGCCAACTGCAAGGCATGTGATGTGAAGAAGAATAGCACGAAATTAGTATGAAGAACATGAAAAATATTTCTTGGAAACCACTCAGATAGAGTTATTCAACAAGTTCAAAGAAGAGAATAGTCAAATTCATGTTTCACTCAGTGCTTTTGTTCAACAAAAACCATGGTATGTAAAACCTATCACCGTACGCGACACTTGTTGTTGTCGTTATCATGTGGAATTTGAGTTATATTATGACACATTCCTTGATTTCGGTAGAAAATTATGGAAGGATTCACCTCCTCCTTCCACTATCCATGATTTGATATCTCAAATTCTATGTGAAAGAGAAAGCGATGAACTATTTTACAAAAAGAAATGTGCTGGTGGTAAAAAATGAAATGATTGTGGAAATTTGACTAAATTTCAAAAAAAATATCGTATTGATATAAATGATGAATCATTTTCCAACATGAAAGTGAAATGGAAGAGATATGAATATATCGATACATCGATTCAAGGTGAAAATAGTGTTAAAAGAATTGAATTACTATAAGACGAAAATTTTCTGATAGAATTTTTGAGAAAGTTTGAGGCAGAAATTTACAAATACACCAAGCATTTCCATAGAGCTAGATGGCAATACTTGAAATTCAAAAAATCTTGTGAAGTTTTTCCACCAGGGACCATTTTTTCAATGATTGATTTTGCAGAAAACTACACATTTTTTCCAAAAAAATAAATTCAGAGTGAATACTATCATTCTGACCAAGTTTCCATGCTCATCCATATTCTATATAGACATGCTGAAAAAAATGTCGATCATATAGAAAGCATGAGTGAAAATCGACATATCATTAAAGAATATCACTTTTATATCAGTGACGATTGTACACATGATACATGTTTTGTACAACATTGTTTTGGAAAAATTTATGATTCCTTGAAAAATTGTGGAATAACATTCAATGAACATTGGATATGGTCAGACGAATGCGCAGGTCAATTCAAATCTGCACGATCATTGTTTTGGTTGTGTTGTCTTCATAAGAAAACTTGCATTAAAAATTTTTGGAATTTCTTTGAGACTAGCCATGGAAAAGGAGAATATGATAGTGCAGGAGCATGCATAAAATGAGCACTTCAAAGATATCAAATGAACCACTATGAAAGCTAACTTATGAACGCTAAATAAGTTGTTCAATGGTGCCTCGCTGCTCTAAGCCATGAGACTAACCCATCAAGGGAAGTGCGAAGGTACATTCAATTTAATTTATATTGGAAATATAATTTTAAACATTGTACATTTATCATGCAATGATTATCTTTGATTGTATTTTGATATTGATATTTACAAATTCTTCTTTTAATTTTCCATATAAAGGTTTTTCTGGCATATTAGGATCGAAGACGTAGATAGATCAATTGGAAGTGACGTTGAAACAATAAAAAGGACTCGAAAATTGCATTCAATTCAAACAAAGTCATCCAGAAATGTGTTTGCATTGGATAAAAGAAAATATTCTTGTTTTTGTGATGTTTGCATAGACAACACAAAATCCAATGACGTTTGTGAAAACAAAATGTATGTGAACGATTGGAAACATACAGAGCTAAGTAAAAAGGGAAAAATGTTTGTTGCAATGTTTGAATAAATGCAATCAGAGGAAACTATAATATCATCCGATGGTGATCGAGTTTCTGATCTTGTTAAAGAAGGTAACATTTGAATTATTTTCTAATGATTTAAAGATCTAGAAATAAATTTAAATATGTATAAGTTTGTTTCAAGTTTGTTTTATTGTGCAGGAGATGTTTTTGCTGTAATTGCACCTATTGACAATGATGAAAATGTGAAGTATTATTTGATGCGTTGCACTGAACGAAAAATGAAATTATTACAAAACTATAATGATCACGGATTTCAATATGACAGAGGGTTTATTATACTGAAAGGTTATTTTTTCAGACAAACTCATCAAAGTGGAGACTTTTTTTACTTTGAAGACTATGAAACTAATTGCATAAGTTGTCAATATAGTCACTTGGTTTGTGCAACACACATAAAGTTGATAGAAGTTCAATCAAAGAAAAAATCAAAAATTAAGAGATGGAAAATGTCAAAATCCGATCATGAATGGATTATTGAAGATGGAATTCCATTAGAATTTTTTTGATTGAATTGTCCAACAATTTATTCTCTTTGGATTAAATATGTTTTAGAACTTCCAGTACTCAACTAAAAATTGAGCTGCTTATGTTATTTGTGCAAGTGTTTTCACATGTACAAATTGTTTTGGTACATGCACGTGCTCTAGTATCAACTGAAAGTAGCTTTTCTATACATGTGCATTGATGAAAAATGTTACATGTATTGGATATATATATATATATATATATATATATATATATATATATATGTTCTAGAATGAAATTAATTGTTCAAGTAGTTTTACTATGTGCATTGATGAAAAATGTTACTTGTATTGGATAGATATGTTCTAGAATGCAATTAATTGTTCCAAGTAGTTTTTCTATGTGCATTAATGAAAAACAAGTTGGATTTTCTGGTAAAAAGTATCCACAACATAAATAAATCATCCGTAGTATAGTTTTGTATGAATATTCCTTTCAGACAAGAGACTCGGAGCACTTCTCCGACTTTTGGTGGGATTTGACCCACATCTCTATTCCTGATTGAAAATCTAGTACAAAATTTGTTTGTCCAATCGTCGCATATGTTCAATGTGCATTGATGAAAAATTTTACTTGTATTGGATAGATATGTTCTAGAATGCAATTAATTGTTCCAAGTAGTTTTTCTATGTGCATTGATGAAAAACTAGTTGGATTTTCTGGTAAAAAGTTTCCACAATGTAAATAAATCAACAAGGCTACCTATTTGAGTGCATTAACGACATTGACCCAAATTCAAAAAACATATATATGTACTAGACTTATATTTCCAATCAAAATTAAAGGGATAATTTGTACATATATCTGCTTCTTTAAATCTTTTTTCAATTAGATCTCAATTGATACATGGTTAGTTGCATTGAAAAGCTATGTTCTTCCTATTGGAAATTTTTTCATTCAAACAAGACTACATGTAGAGATTAAAATCAATCTTAAGATTCCAAATGTACTTCAACCATCCAAAAGGTATTTGTGCAACATTACTTGACATGCCATGCCAATTATAGTGAACAACTATCCAATAGAAACATTTAACATTATATACCACATGTGCCAAATGTAGATTGAAACCATCCAAAACTTTAAAATTTTAAAAACTTTTTGATAATATATCATGCAACATTAAAACATTAAACATTTAAAACATTAAATATCACATGCGAAATATAGATTGAAACCATTCAAAACTTGATTTTTAAAAACATTTTGATTATATATATCGTGCAACGTTACTTCACATGCCATGCCAATTATAGTTCAACTAGATCCAATAGAAACATTTAACATTATATACCACATGTGCCAAATGTAGATTGAAACCATCCAAAACTTAAGTTTTAAAAACCTTTTGATTATATATCGTGCAACATTAAAACATTAAATATCACATGCGAAATGTAGATTGAAACCATCCAAAACTTGAGTTTTAAAAACTTCACATGCCATGCCAATTATAATTCAACTATCCAATAAAAACATTTAACATTATATCACATGCCAAATGTGGATTGAAACCATCCAAAACTTTTAACTTTTAATTTAACAAAAAATTATAGATCACAACATTACTTCACATGCCAAATGTACTCCAATCATGCAAAACTTAAATTTTAAAAACAAACAAATTATAACACATGTCATTACATAACATGCCAAATGTAGTTGAGATGACAACATTAATTTATAGATGACAACATTACTTCACATTCACATGCCAAAAGTACTAAAACCATCCAAAAATTAACTTTTTGAAACAAAACAAATTATATTAACAATATAATAAAATATGTCCAAAAATTGTAGATCTCACAAGTATCAAACTGTATCAAGTTTAACAAATTTTAAGACCATCTAAATCTTGAAATAAAATCTACAAATCATGTCCATCAAATAGAGACGGATCTAGCGTCTTTCCTATCAGGGTCTCAATCTGCGCCCTATCATGTGAAGCATCATGGGAAACCTACATACACAATGCACATGTACTTGAACATTAAAATTTGATGTTTTAAAAATGAATTAGAATATATATATCTAGAACTTCATGTAAAAAACAAAATATAACAAAAAAATCATGCAATAACTCATAAGGTTCCCTCTCCATTTGATGAACAAGTTCTCCCATAGGAACATCTGCAGCGGTAAACTGTACAATATACATATATAGTTAAATATATATATATATATATATATATATATATATATAAATATATATATATATATATATATATATATTAAAAACTTTCAAATGACAATGCATGTGTACATATATAAACTTATTTTCAATAATATTAAAAAAAGGAACTAAAGACAACTTGTTCAAATGTTGTGGATGTTCCTATCTTCATCGCTAGAGTCCGTGGATTAAAGAAATCTTCTATAGGAACCTAAATTCAAAAAATCTTAAATAACTCAAAATATAGATCTCTCTCTCTCTCTCTCTCTCTCTCTATATATATATATATATATATATATATGTGTGTGTGTGTGTGTGTATCTCAATTTTTAATGGAACTTTTTGAGGTGGAATATCTATATATATATAAACTTTAAACATAAATTTTAAACTTGTGAAAAATTGTCCATACTTGTGGCTCATCTCCCAAGGAAGTAGAAGGTACATCTCCCAAGGAAGAAGAAGGTACCACCATCCCAAAAACATCGGACGGAATCGGTATCTGTTAAAACATTTTATCAAATTATATATACATACATGTACATGTGTGCACAATTATTTATTTTAAAATCACTTAAAAAACACTAACATTTGCCAACATATCTTGATGATCAGACCCATCTGCATTGTTTGAACCAAAGGTCCCGAACATGATATTAACATTTTCATCATGCATCATGTGTGAGAACTGCAAATGGTGTTTTAACATATAATCATACATTTTTGTTAGATTAATGTACATACAAATAAATGTATACATGTACATACACATGTATTTATTAAAAATTATACACATGTATATGTAGGTTAAAATAATTTCAAACCCTAAGGTCATTAACACATACCGTTCCGGTGCCCTCTTCCTCATGAAGAATCGGGTCTTGCAAACCATTGCGACAATTTTTTACATCTCTTCGGAGATCTTCAACATTCATGTTGTCAATCTCCTCATATGTACAATACACAAAATTGGCATGTGCATTTTCACGTGCTCTTTGTTGATTTAAACAAACATCGACTCCACCCAATCCACTGTAAACATTGTCAATCATAACATCCCTTGCTTCTCAACTTATTTGAGAAGTCGCATCCATCTCTGACAGCAGATTTTCGACCCAAAAAGGTCGACTCACCAATTGCAGCTCAGGGCGAGGCAACACCACATCTCGCTTAGTGCCCTTACGGTTATATAATCGACCTTTCCCTGGGCCAAAAAATTCTGACGGGAGGTCATTGTAGTTGGGTTTCATACCCAAAAAAATTCTGCGTAAAAACTTTGTGCAAAATAAACAGGAACCTCATCATTCCATGGGAGCCTTCCATAGGCCACAGGGTGCCTATCATACAAATAGCGAGCTATGTCTGGGTGCTTGAAATATTGCACCTTCAACATTTTTCTTTTTGGCCCTTCCTTGAAATTGAACATTGAATTGGCCACATTTTTTGTAACTTTTTGTTTTACATCCTCCCATTTATCTCGACCCATTACTGTTTCCATTCTCTTTCTCATCACTTCTACAAATGTATTAGTCGTTGGCCCAAGAGTTTTGTACACATTTACAATTTCATCCAATGAATGTGTAACTATTTCAAGGCTTTGTTGACTCTCAGCAGGTAGAAACAAAACCATGATATCTCTCTGAAATTTTGCATGAATTTTTTCACACCTTTGTAAGGTGAATTGCACCATGTTTGTTTTCCATGGTATATCAATAATTTCGGCCGGATAAGTTGTGCTGGGTAGACAACCTTCTTCTTGAATGTAGCAGTTTTCCCTGCGTCTATTTTGACCACTATTTGGAACATTTTCGGCCTCTACATCAATATATATATATAATTTTGTATATTAGGAAAAACACATGTAAAAAAAGTTGTACAAATTTAATGAAAAAAATATTGAAATTGATGGCAACCTTGACATTGTTGGTTAGCATCTTCTCCAACATGACCCTGCTGAGAACTAGACCTAGAACGACCCTGCTGAGAACCAGACCCAAAATGACCCTGCTGAGAACCAGCAGCCATTGATTGGCCTTCAGGGGAATAAATATCACCCCCTTCACGCAACCTGCTACCACTCATTGATGGCCCTCTAAGTGGATTTGAACCACCACAAACCTCTCGAGACGAGAGAGAATCTTCATAAACAAATACGAATTTATAATCAATTGAAAAATATATTCATGTGTACATATAAATACATATGCATATTCATTGATTAAATTGCGTGAACCATACCACGACTAGTTGAACCATGAGCACGCTCTATGGATGGAGTAGAAACCCTTCTCCTCTTACCTCCTAAAAATTAAAAAATTAAACTTATTAACAACTAATTTAACTCACAAAGTTAATAAAAAAACAATTCCATATGTACACACATGTAAGGAGATTTAAGATTATATTTAAATACCGTGAACATCCCCCCATCCCTGAACCTCCACATGAGATTCGGCTGATCTTCGTCGTTCATCCTCCATGATATATATATCTATTGGTGGACATTTACACAAAATAGATTTCAGAAAATCAATTTGTAATTTAGTGTACATAAACTATGTAGAACACAACTTTAAAAGCAATAATTGATGTGTGAAACTCAATTTAAGCAAAAAAAAAATTATAAAAATGATAAGTTCACCAAATTGCGCTTTACATGGTGGGAGTACACTTGGTATAAAATTGAAAAAAAAACATGGTGATTAAAAAAGAAGTGTGAAACTCCATTTAAACAAAAATTTCTTGAAGTCCCCGCATTTTAATTTTATAAAAATGTGAAGTTCACTTTTTGCAAATGTGAAGTTCACCAAGTTGTGCTTTACATGGTGTGGTGGGAGCACACTTGGTATATAATTGAAAAAAACACATGGCCATTAGAAAAGACGCATTTATAAGTACACAACACAAACATATCCAAGATATGTTACAATGTCTATCAATAAATTTTGAAGGGGAGCATCTCAACACTAATTCATCTTTGAGAGATGAATCTTGAATTTTTTAAGAAGAGCATCTCAAAACCAATTCATCTTTGAGAGATGAATATTGCATTAGCATTTCTCTATATAATTATAATTCATCTTTGATAGATGAATCATGAATTGGCATTGTCCCATGCAATAGATCAGCAGACATCTTATTCACATTTGTACAATGCCTTATACTAAAAAATTGAAATTGGTTAATAATATTGTTTGCTATTCCATGCAGTTCTTTTAGCCTCTAATTTTTAACTTGGCAGACGCCGTTTATCTGGTTGCACACAAGTTCAGAATTGGTGAAAACTACAATTCCATTTGATCCATACTTCATAGCTGTTCCCAAGCCTTCTATCAATCCAATATAATATGCCTCATTGTTTGTTGTTATTCCCGGTATATTCATTTTCCTTTGGATGACTTTGCTAGTCGCAATATTGGAAAGCACATATGTAATAACTACTTTCCCTGGATTGGGATAGCAAGAAAATTCTATGCATAATTTCCATTTTTCAACCATATTTAATGGTTTTCTTATCCCTGAAAAAACAAATTCAATAAAAATATATATAAATTAAATCGAAATTTATTGCAAATGCATGAGAAAAATGACACAAGATCATGAGGTAAATGACATGTGCATTGTTTATCTTAAAGTTTGACTTAAAAATTTTATGGTAGAGTTCACATCTAAAATTAATGGGAGGAAGCCTTTAGTTTGTGGGAGAAATGACACATGTACACAGTTTACCTTAAAGTGGTTGTGTTTTATGGATATTAGAGGAAGCCTTTAGTTTGTGGGAGAAATGACACATGTACATAGTTTACCTTAAAGTTGTTGTGTTTTATGGATATTAAAATCAAGAACTTCTATTTAGAGATTGACTGTAGGGGCATTTACTAGATATGTCACCTTTCATAGAAGATGAGATCTAGAGGCTACCTAGCCCTTTACAGACTCTGCCTATAGAACTTGTAGAAGTAAACACTAGAGGCATTAACAATATCAAAGAACGTTTTAATGCTCAGACATGGGAATGTGTCTCTTTCCCTACACAGAAAAATAGTTCAAGGTAGTTAATCTTCATAGACATGTCATCAAGCAGGTCAATGTGATCATCCCCAGCTTAATTTTCATGAAATTAGGCTTGGAATCCTCTACAGCCTGGTGGATGGAGTTGAATTGGAACTAGGTCAAGGCCTTTACAAGATACATGTTAGTGAATAACACTTACTAGGTTATGCCAACAAATAAAGTGGGAGAAATTTTTTCTCCTCGAGGTTATCCAATTGGGTGTGTAATTCCAACTTCACCCATTTCCTAACAGGTTTCTCTCTTAGGTTACAAAGTGTCTTATGCCATTAACTTCCATAGACCTCAATAGATTATTAGAGCTAGAATTCTATTTCTCAAGTGTGTAAGAGAAGAAATAATTCTTGTTTAGATTTTAACAATGGCTAAGATGGTCAAGTTTTTATTTCAGAAAACAAATAAACTGCATATGCAAGACTTCAATATTTATATGCAATTTTTTTTTCAAATGCAAAAGTCAGTAGGATGTGTAATATCTATGCTGATTGCAAGAATATCATCAAATGGTTCTTGATGATATATTTTCTTTTCTTCATTGATACAATGGTCATTAATACACATTTACATTTTTATTCTTATAATATCCACTACCAATGTATGCTTTTGTGGAATTATATATTGGATCCGATAATATTTCAACTCCTTGGTCAGAAAAGGGAGTTCGACCATATTTATTCTCTCCATATTATGGGTTGTTCAACAATTTTCTCCTAAATCTCCCTCTCCTCCTAAATTATTATCATCAAACATGCCATTGAAGATCTGAACAAATGTTGCACCAATATAAAGACATCAATTAGCTGCTAATTGAAGTGGAAATCGTATACTGATTACTTGCTTTGGTGGCTCTGTAGAAAACCATCACAGATGGTTGTTATGAACTTCCTGCTGGTGGAAATGGTGGTGTAATTTTCCTTAAATCTTGAAAAAAACAGAGCAAAAATGTCATTTTCAATCATTTTTTATTAAAGCTTCTGTATAGAGCAGATGTTGTCACAATTGCAACACAATCATGTTCCATGAGCATGAATTATGAATGTTGCAAGCCAAATTGCAAGGAAATTTTCATTCATTTTAAGAAAAAGAAGGCTATGACATTAAGGTCCATGCTAGGAAAAATTATGCAAATAAGGTTGCTGAGTCAATACTTACCATGTGTTTCAAAGCCATAACAAAGGTTGGCTTTGAGAGTGTCCTACCAAAGCCCTGTCTTGAGATGAAATTCAATTCAATGTCTCTTAGAGTTGCAAGGTGGGATTGATAGAACTATTTGATTTCTTTACCATAGATAGATATCTCCTTTCATCTATACCTTTCTCTAGCATCTTATTTCCAAGTGAAATGGGAATTTTCACATTTTGAATGCCATTGCCATCTACTTTTGTAGTCTGCTAGCTATACCTATCACAAGTAAGGTTTTCATACCAAACTATTTCTCTTGCTCAACTCAGTGACCATGACTCTCTTCTCACACTGCTTACAATAGGATCTTCAGTTGTACATCACGAAAGTTGGGGGTTCTAGGTCTACACCTATTAGGTAAAGTTGTATTTTATGGCATTGTGGTCCTTAAATTTGGAGGTGTTCCACCTAAAAAGGTAGGCATTAAATATGGATGAAAAGGATTTGTTTTAACTTTGATAAAATTTCCTTGTGGAATTATTGAATTTCTCGACGACATGATGCTAGCTTTGCTCAAAGAATAAGTTTTTGGAGGAGGAATTGAATTATTTTGACTTAGTTTTGGCATTGAAGTTTGAAATAGTAGTTTTGATTACTCCATTGATGACCTTGGTGAGGAATTTGATGCATACAATATTGAATTTGAAGATGGTTTAGAAGACATTGAAGAAGTTGTAGATTTTGGTGTTGTCACTGAATGTTTCTTTGTTGTTGGACAGTCGAAGACACAATTTAACTTTACGAGCAGATTGAAGACCTTGAAGAGGTTTTAGATTTTGTTGTTCTCACTGAAGGTTCTTGTCTAGTTTTGTTTCTTAAACCATCATTTCCATAGGAAATTTTTGGTGAATAGATTCTTGACCTTGATGAGAGGATATGATACCTTGAAGAGGCTACATCTTTTGGTGACGTCACTAATTGTTTCTCTATTATTTTGTTTGTTAAAAAAATTTATCCCAGAGGAGGGTGTTATCCAATGTGAATTTGAAACCCCCCTCACATTTTTCAATGAAGGTTGTATCTGAATGTTAGGGAGCTACACAAATTATAGAAATGAAATATGATGTGCCAAAAACTTTACAGACATCCCAAAAACAAAAACCACCTATTATATGTCAATTAAATCTACATGGAACCAACAAGCAATATGGTAAAATATGGAATTACGAATCCCTTCAATTAGTAAAAAAAAAAATATGAAGAAAGCACCCAGAGGACTAGAAATAACAATATAGTAGAGAAAAATAATAGTATCTCAGTAACTATAATTGCAAGTCATAAATTAATATCATATATTCCAATTTCAGCACTAAAAGCAAACTCAAAATAACATAAAAGCATAGACATCATTGTTTTACATGTAAGTAAACATTGTTAATGGAAATATGCAACATGGATTGGCATAATCATGCATTTATCAATGAAATTTCATCAGACCATTGAACAATTGTGCGCTAGAACAATATTTAAATAAGTTAAAAGAAAAAATTGACCTATATCGTATAGTTGATGGGACAAAAATCAATATGTAGAAATATTCACTTGGTTTTTATAATTGGATAGAGGAATGACTTAAAATTACCTTGTATGTCTTCTCGTTTTAGAGCTCAAATTTGTAGGAAGGATTTAAGCATTCACATTTCAAGAATCATTAGAAGAGGTTGATAAAGAATATAGGAAGACAAAAAACTAACCAGTGGTGTAATAAATGGATTTCTTGGGAGATAGATTGGCATATGGACTTTTGGTAGCTAGAAATTTTCCAAATAAGTGAATGTATTTGAAAACCAAACCTCTATTTTATTGGTTTAGACAAGGTCTAGAATTTGAAAAGTGAGTTCCCTCTTTCTTCCTCTTACATGTCCAATGATCGAAATCTGGATTGAGGGAAAAAAATTTCCAAAATAAAAATTTTTCATTTTATTTGTTGTACACATGAGTTTTTAAAGCTAATTAACTCAAAATTCCTCTGAAATACACTTAAATCTTGACACATAAACTCCTTCCCAATTGGCTAACTTTAGATGATCCTAAACACATTTTTATTTAACTGATGAGGGAGATAGCACAACAAAACTAGTTTGTCCATATTTAGATCAAGTTGGTATCAAAGTAAAATTTAGCTCATTTTAGTCAAGGTTAGCTAGAATAATTAGCTATCGGTTTTTGTATTTATGCAAGGAGAGTTTAGTTGTGTGCAAGTTTATTTGTGTGAAGAAAAAGTCAATATTGAGAGCTCAGTTCTAAAATCACGACAAAGAAGCTTTTATGCATTACAATTGTGATGGAAGATTCATCGAGTATCTCTTTTAATCAGTCTTCCTTCACAAAAATATTTGATAAAGAGATGTTGCAGAAGCTCTACATCATGAATGATATGGTGCAAGAGATGTATGAAGATAATAGGGAGAACATTATCCTTAAAGAGAAGTTGATTTCCAAGAATGAGGAGAAGCAAGAAATTCTTGAAAATATGCATGAGATGGAGACTTAACTCCATATTGCAAATGAAAACGAAGTAAGGATGCATGACATGGAGATTCAACTCTATGACGCAAAGTAAGCCTTAGCCAAGTATGTGAATGAAAAAGAGGTATGCAATTCAAGTTTGTCTTCAATTTCCTCTCAAAGTGAATGTGTACGTGCTTTTGAGAGACACAGTAGAGGAATAAGGTCCAAATTTTTGATGAAAAAGGGCTACGAAAGTAAAGGGTTAGGCAAACATGTACAAGGCATAGTTGAGCAAAATGTTGTTGAGGAAAGGCCTAATTATTTGGGTCTTGGTTATGGAAAACATGATGGAGAATTCTCCAAAGCCAAAGAGGCACATGAAGCTGTTCCAAGAAGGAATTTCATTTCGTGTTCATTACCTCAAGCTTGTGAAGTTTGTGTTCATGATGAATGGCAAAGTTTGCCTTTTCAAGAAGATGTTAATAATCATGCGGCTAATGAGAATGTAAAATAAGAGGATGTTGAAAATTTTGTAAATTCATTGAATGCATTTCTATTGAAACCACAACCACCTCATCAAATCCACCTCCTCAAAGAGAGCAACAAAGGTGAATGTTAGAGGTATAAATATGCCTTAAATAAAATTACTTTTGATTATGATAAACATGGTAAATATTCACATAAGACTTGGAAAATTTTGCATGTTCCTTTTTTGGTTTGAATAATAATTATGTTTATAGATGTTGGAAGAAGATATGCATGCACATGAGACTTTATAAATAAATGAGGCAAAAATTCAAAGGCCCATTGGACAAGGAAAATGATGTTGAAAATAAGATGCAATTGTTTTGCACTCATTGCCATAAGAAAGGTCACCTTGTAGACAAGTGTTGGACTTTGCATCCAACAAGTCATCCACGACATTTGAAGAAGGTGGAAAGAGATATTGACAAGAATGGAAAAGAGGATTCCATAATCGATGAGGGTCAGGATGATTCACATGATGATGAAGTGCAGCTGAAAGAAGCGCAATTGAAATGGTTTGGTAAGGGATGGTTAGATTTCTTATCCAATTAAGGCCTTGCATTTGTTTTGATGTTTCATGAATTTCTTTGCAAATTCAAAGTATGGTGCATATTGCATGAAGCAAGATGTTGAAAGTAGAGTTATGTTGACACACTTAGATGCAACAAATATGGAAATTTGTACATGATATTATTTGACTTGAGAGTCAGTTGTTTGAAGAGGCATGTTTTGTTGACTTGTGTTTGGGCGATGTTTTGTACACCAATATGTAAGAGTACATGGAGATATTCACATGATGTGAATTTTTTCTTTGAAGGAGAAAAATGATATGTCGATGAGCTATGTTTTTTGCATGATGTGTTTTTCAATTTGATGGTTTGTTTGTGACAGAACATCACAAAGTTGGCCAGAGTCCACTCTTGAGAGAGCCTCATGTTTACAACCTAATCATGAGAATCAAATGGGAGTGCATCCTTAGTTTCAAAACAAACTCTAGATAGGATTCTAAGCTACCTAGGACTCAAACCATTATTTTTAAATTTGAAATATCATGGTGTGTTGTTTCAATGCCTAAATCCACAACCCTAACATAAATTGTTTTATTCTTTTTTTGCAGGATTTAGTTGTTTATATTAAAAGTCAGACGAATTTAAAATTATTGGCTTAGTGGCATGAACCAAACATATTGTGTATTAAATGAGGAATTTTGCTCTCCCAATCATTTCTAAATCACCCATATCACCAAGAAAAATGTTTAAGAACATACTTTGGTATGGGAAAGACCTTACGTCCTTTGACTGTGCACATGTGGTGTGAAAAATTGAAATTGACAATGCAAAAAAGTGAAATTATGAATCAAACCACAAAAACGAAAAACCCAAAAGTGGTAAATGATTTAAATAGACCTAACTAATTATTTACCAACATAAATTCTTCAACTTTTAGCAACTAAATGATAAGTAAAAAAACAAATAAATTTGTAATTATGGTTCGAAAGTTACATAATATTAAGAAGCATTTTAAATTAACTATATCTCATATAAAGTATCCCTCCTAACTTAACAAATACTATCTCTTCCCATAAGGTTCATGACCTCCCTTCCTTAGCACACAAGACATAAATACAACTAATATTTCAATATGTTAATTCCTATTGAAACAAATGAAAAGTTGTATAGATGGTTTCAAATATTATAAGAAGGTTTTTGATATGGTTGAGAGAATGTGGAAAATAGTATCCATAAACAAATTATTTTCAAAACGTATTACTTTCAAAGTATCAACAAGGAATGTACAAGGGTGTTCAATGAATTAACGCTATTTAAATTCCATGATGGATATTTCTTACTAATAATTTTAACAAATTATTAAATAATGATCTAGATTGGATAATTGTATTATTTGTCATATATTTTTATGCTTATAGAGTGAAAAAACTGAAAGAATCAACTTGTAGGAGTCATTTTAATGGTGGGTGGAGAATGGGGATCTAAAAACCTTTGGAGTCTTTTTGAGGTATTAAATGACATTTCTGGGGGTCAATCGATTATCCCTTGTGCCGAAATCTTGACCATTATTCTAATCTTAAATACATATCCAATGGTGCAAGAAAAACATCAAACAAAGTTCATTCAAAATTTATGCCTTTAATAAGTTGACCTATCATGTTGACCACCATGGTACAAGAGAATGACATTTTAGCCCCATTACTCATGCATGGCAAGCTAGCTACATGTGGAATTTTAACAAGAATCTAAAAGGTCTAAAAATCACAAACCTTGTTAATGGTTGACAGAGTCAAATCTTACACCTAGTTGGCTATCACGCTATGTTAAATACTTAGCAACTAGGAGGAATAAGAGTTCCATTTTGTGTTATTTTATTTTGTTCCATAGTTGAAAATACAACTAGGAGTGTGAAGTTAGAGAGAAAAATGTATGAATTTAAGTTTTTATAGCAACCTTACATTCCAAAAGTCTTAGCTAACTCTAGAGAGATTACCTCTTTCTTTGTACTTACATATTTTCCATACCAGAAAAGAGAGAGTAGAGAATGTTTACATATTAGTGTTTTTTTTCTCCCATAAGGATTTCCTAGGGAAAAAGGAGTAGAGCATCTTTAATTTTTAGGGTTGCTTGTCTCCCATCAGGATTTCCTAGGAAAATAATTGTGTTGGTTGTAGATATGTATGTGTGTGTTTCATTATGTTCTCTATTTCTTACATTGTGTTTCATTATTTTTTCTATTTCTTACATTTTATTGTTTTATTCATTTAAATATAAATTTAGTTATTAAAAGATCTAAAACTTAAATACAAATTAATATTCATTATATAGATTTCACTTATTTTATCAAATTTGTTCTGAGAAACTATTTCATCATAATAACTATAAAACTTGACTATTAAATAACAAAATTTTGTATTGATAAACATCTACACTTCACCAACCTAAAAAAAATACATATAACTTTTAGATACATTTGGACATGTGTTTTATTTTTGCGTTGAAGTCCAGTTTGTAAGCAATAACCTAACACTTTGGGAGTTCAAGTCCACTTTGTAAGAAATAACCTAACACTTTGGAACTTCAAAGCAGGTTTGTAAGTAATAACCTACCATTTTGTATTAGGTTATGCTAAATACTTTCGAAAATAGAAGTTTCATTATCACTTGAGGTTATTCATTATTCTAAATACAAATATGAATCCATGACTAATTATGGCATTATTCTTACTTTTTAGTTTATACATCTAATTTGATATTTTAAAATGTACTATGTCCCATTTTGGTTTTTTTTTTTTTCTTTCAAGATTTTGACCAAATTGAAGAATTAGTGAATGATAGCAGTTGCATATACAAGACATATATTGTAATACTTATGTTTTGTTTCTCATATTTTGTAGAGACAAGTCCAATTGAACTGTGAAAGATCTATGTAATTGTACTTTCTTTTCTAATATATAAGAAAGATTGTTTTTCCTATTTGAAAAAAAAAACTAACACTTCTTGTATTACGTTTTCTGAAATTATTGAAATAATAAGCCTATTACTTGACGGCATGAGTTAGTGTTAAATAGCGACCTTGGTTATTACGCGGCTTAGGTTATGTAAAATTTTTAAACAAAAACAATCTAAAGCATAAAGACTCAATGCAACTGAATGCAACTAAGATCATTATCACCATTCGTGAATGGGATAATCACAGATTCCTCAAACAAATAACAAAACGGGTCAAACAAGCTTAAAGAATATCCTGCATGACGATCAAAGTAATACTTTTTTTTTTATTCTCATATTTTGTAGAGACAAGTCCAGCTGGACTGTGAAAGATCTATGTAATTGTACTTTCTTTTCTAATAAATAAGAAAGACTGTTTTTTCTTTTTGAAAAAAAAAATAACACTTCTTGTATTAGGTTTTTTGAAATTATTGAAATAATGAAGTCTATTGCAGCAGCACCGGTTAATGGTGTTTAGCAGCAACACCGGTTATGTGGAATTTTTAAACTAAAAAAACAACTAGAAATAAACCAATAAACAACTAAAAAAACAATCTGAAGCATAAAGACTCAATGCAACTGAATGCAACTAAGATCATTATCACCATTCATGAATGGGATAATCACAGGTTCCTCAAACAAACAACAAAACAGGTCAAACAAGCTTAAAGAATATCCTGCATCGAGATCAAAGTAATACTTTTGTTTTGATTCTCATATTTTGTAGAGACAAGTCCAGCTGAACTGTGAAAGATCCATGTAATTGTACTTTCTTTTCTACTAAATAAGAAAGATTGTTTTTTCTATTTGAAAAAAAAAACTAACACTTCTTGTATTAGGTTTTCTGAAATTATTGAAATAATGAAGCCTATTGCAGCATCACCGGTTATTGCAGCAACACCGGTTATGTGGAATTTTTAAACTAAAAAAACAACTAGATATAAACCAATAAACAACTAAAAAAACAATCTGAAGCATAAAGACTCAATGCAATTGAATGCAACTAAGATCATTATCACCATTCGTCAATGGGATAATCAAAGGTTCCTCAAACAAACAACAAAACAGGTCTGTTGGGCTTAGGGAGGGTTCAAATAATTTAGCAGAACTACTGAGCCTCAAGATTCTCCTGATGTTCGCTGTGGAGAAAGCTTGCAGGAAGATTAACTTCTATGGGGACTCAATGAATGTGATAAATTGGATCAATGGTATACAACAGTGCAGAGTTCACCAACTACAAAACCTATTACTCTCTATCCGAGAGATCCTTCTTTCTTATGATTCTTTCTCCTATCAGCATATATAGAGAGAAAATAATGATGAGGCTGATCGAGCTTCCAAGAGGGAGCTTCAATAGGCTGTGGGTATCTGGAGGATCAGAGAACATAAGGATGGCGATACTACATAATATTTTCATCCATCCTTATTCGATTGAGATGCCTCTAATTTTTTTTCAAGTTGGCATGCCTTTGTTAATTTCTAAAGGCTTCTTACTCATGGTGCATTTTTTCCTTAAAACTGATGTTCAAAGTTGGATGTGATTTTCACTGACCTCTATTGGACTATTATTTCTCGATGGGCTGCTGCAGCAGACTTGTATTAAATTTTTTCTGATATACTTGGATATAGGGACAATGCCCTAGGCGGTGGGTTCTTAATGGTTTTTCTCATGCGTTTATCCATTGGAGCCTCCATAAGGCGATTTTTTATTAGGCTGTGCCATGGAAGGTCTTGGCATCGATCCTTGGGATCGATAGATCAACATACTTCGGGAGTTTTTGATCGGACTTCTTCTAGGACTGTTTAAAAATTTGACAGCAGTAGAACTATTTTTTATGAACTTTCTGCCAAGTTTAGGTTTTACATTTGATTTTACATGTTTTCACTATTACCCTATGGGTGCCTACAAACTTTCGGGTTTTCCTTCTTGATCACTTTTATTTGTGATTCTCTACGTAATTTTGTACTCACCTACAGTAATGAAATTACGCTTTTTTCTCGAGGAAAAAAAAAAACAACAAAACGGGTCAAATAAGCTTAAAGAATATCTTGCATTGAGATCAAAGTAACAAGATTTGCAATTTCATTTGACAACTATGCAACTAAAATAAGCTAATCTAATTCAAATTTTAATTAACTAACGATCAATTCAAATAAAAATTCGGTTGGGACATTCATTTGACAGAATTCCTACAACAAATCATGTTCCAAATGAAATAACATTAACAACTGGAGATAGCAAAAGGAAGAAACCAAAAAAAAAAAAACTCACAAATTTGAAATCCATCCTTCCTTGCCTTGAAGATCACAATTAAAAAAATAACTTATAGAAACAAAATTTCCTGAAATTCACAAACTTGATACAATAATGGCATTGTTAATCAATAAAGTATGCTAGTAATAGAAAAATGATACAGTATCGTAAAACAAAACGACTACAGAATCTCAAATACAAGCTCCAAAAACTAATTTTTCTCCAAAATTACAATGACATACACCATTTGCAGTAGACCATACCGCACGGACGGGAGGAGCAACATACCTCATATTGCAGTATACCAACAGCGCGAACAAGACGAGAAACATCACAGATGGGAGGAGCGAAAATGCATGAACAAACAGACCAGCAACAGAAGCACAAAAAAAAAACGCGCGAACAAACAGACCGGTAAACAAATTAACTTTGTGGGCGATTTATTTATAGAAACTAGTTCGGCCGAACTATTTTAAAAGTAAAATTTCGGTCGACCTTTTGTTGCCAATTTTCCCATCTCCAGCAAAAAAAAAAATTTCCCACACTGTCAGTGTGCCTTCAATCTAAACGGAATCACGAGTTCGGCCAAACTTTCTAAGAAAGTTCGGTTGAACTATTAAATAGTTCGGTCAAACTTTATAAAAGGTTCGGCCAAACTATTGTCGAAAAAAGTTTTTTGCCCCCGATTCTCACAAAAGTGTAACCCAGCTTCACGTTTCCGCCCAGGGAAAATAAAACAATAAAATATTGGAGTGAATTTAAAATACTAGAATGCAAATTCTATAATTACCTTAGAAAGAGAGGAGTCGTGGGTCTCCTTTCCCTCTCAACATTCCTGGGAAAGAAGCTACAAAGAACGAACAAAATAAAGTTAAAAGGAGGTAAATAAGATAGGAAAAAAATTATTGAAAATGTTATTGTACCTGTCGCTGGCAGGATACTACGCATCAATTTTTTCTTGATAGTGACATTAATTATCTTTGATTAGACATATCTCTTGAATTTTTGTATAGTTTGGCTATAGTTAAGTTTTAATAAAAAAAAAAAAATTTTTAATTTATTTTTTTTGCATCTGATTGGTGGATAGTTTCAACATGTTATTGCAAAATGCATAGATCTTAGTGCCAATTTCTATTTTTTATTGTTTAAAATTATTTTTCCTTGCTTCTTATTGGTTGAAATTATTCACTTGTTATTGCCATTCGTCCTGCAATGCTGTCATTTCTACATGTCTCCTGTCGTATTTATAAATACATCTGTCCTGTTGTATTTATAAATACCTTTGGTCTGATTATCACTACTTCGCAATGTCTGACGGAGTGCGTTGCATAGACCATAGGTTAATTCGGAGTTGGTGCTAACTCAATTGTTAACATAATGGTTCAGGCCCACAGCATTCAAACGCTCGTCCAATACAACACTTGCTTTTAATCTTCGCACTTCAATGTTTTAACCAAGAAATTTCTTAATTCTGGCAAACTCTACACTACGCGGAAGCTAATCATAATCAAGGTTTCAAAACCCACAAAGCATATAGTAAGCTCTACTAATAAAACCTCGCAAAGTACTTATACTCTAAATCGCGTTCACTGTTGACACAGGGTTCCGTCTTCCTTCATGGTTCCATTCCCGCGTGGTTAGGTACCGATTTGTTGCGTTTTTAATACTGCTTCGTTCTGCTGCCTCAATTAACTCCGCGTGCAAATATTTAACTCAGTTTTCACTATTACCTCAACCTGGCAATCTTGGTAAGGTGGAGGTTCATATCTTGTCTATGGCTCAAACCCTACCTATCAGCATTGTATAACGAATATGGGGTAAGTCCATAGTATAAAAAACGCCATATGAAACCCTCACGGCTTAATTAAAGAGACACCACACATGAATGTTGCCATACATAAACTCTGAGCTTAATTAAACAGAATCAACGCATCATATTGACAATGCATCTGGGCCCCAGTGTGTCCCTAACTTACCTTTGGATTTAACAATTCGGCGTATCATAGCTTAAACATATATCAACTGCGAATCCGCAACCATATATGAAAGTTGGGACCCACAATATGCACGAATTACCTTAGCATTAATCTTCGACCATCTACCAACGCGACTGTCCTCCATCTCCCAATACTCCAGATTGGACGACTCTGACGCTTATCGCGTTTTTTCAACCCTCGAACTTTAATGCTCAGAAGTTGCGCGAAACTCGTGGTTTTACAATACCACCCCTGGCTTACGTGTCAACCGTCTAATGGAATCGGGTTTTTTTTTCGCTTTTCCACTTACCGCTTTACAACCACGCGATAACCATAAATGGTTTCTCACTCCGGCTTTACTGTACAAGGTTTCGCTTCTGTTCACGGTTCCATTCTATGCCTTTCTTATAAGTTATATATGTTTTATTATATAAACATATGTTTTAGCATATGTTATATAAACATATGCGAATGTAAAGTGGGCCCAACAGGTCTTAACATTAGTTTTATTTTATTTTATTTTTTATTTTTATTATAGACACATTTAATAGTTTTGTTTTCATTTTGAAAAGATTTTATATACCTTAATATAAGGCCAGTGCTAATACACAATATTCGGGCCCACATATAAAACAAACATATGTCAACGTAACAATGTTGAGCATATGTTTGTTAAACCTACACGCCCATCCAACGGCTGGAACGACGTCGGATCGGTTTCGATGATCCGACGAATAAAACTCAATATCGCGTGATTTAGCTGCATGAATGTTAATTCACAAAAGTTGTGCGATGAGAGTGGTTTTTAAAAAATACTCATGGACACGCGTCACCCAATGTATGAGATTGCATTCTTTTCTTAAATACTACTTATTGCCCTTCTTGCTGCACGATACTACTGGACTTAGACTCTAAACCGCGTTCACTATTGACACAGGGTTCCATCTTCCTTCACGGTTCCATTCCCGCGTGGTTAGGTACCGATTTGTTGCATTTTTAATACTTCTTCATTCTGCTGCCTCAATCAACTCCGCGTGCAGAGATTTAACTCAACTGTCACTGTTATGGTCCCAACCAGTTATCGGGTTCTTTACTATCTAGCCTCAACCTGGCAATCTTGGTAAGGCGAAGGTTCATCTCTTGTTTATGGCTCAAATGATACCTATCAACATTGTATAACAAATATGGGGTAAGGCCATAGTATAAAACACACCATATGAAACCCTCACAGCTTAATTAAAGAGACACCACACATGAATGTTGCCATAGATAAACTTTGAGCTTAATTAAACAAAACCAACACATCGTATTGACAATGCATCTGGGCCCCAGTGTGTCCCTAACTTACCTTTGGATTTAACAATTCGGCGTATCATAGCTTAAACATATATCAAATGCGAATCCGCAACCATATATGAAAGTTGGGACCCACAATATGCACGAATTACCTTACCATTAATCTTCGACCATCTACCAACACGACTGTCATTGATTTGCCAATACTCTAGATCGGACGACTATGACGCTTATCGCATTTTTTTCAACCCCTGAACTTTAATGCTCAGAAGTTGCGCGAAAATTGTGGTTTTACAATACGACCCCTGGCTTACGTGTCAACTGTCTAATGGAATCACGTTTTTTTGGCTTTTCCACTTACTTCTTTACAACCACGTGATAACCATAAATGGTTTCTCACTCAGGCTTTACTGTACATCAAGGTTCTGCTTCTGTTCATGGTTCCATTCTACGCCTTTCTTATATATGAATGTTGTCCTCACTCATGTAAGTGGGCCACGCTACCTATCTGAATTACCTATAGTACTTCTACAAAGTTAAGGTTTGCAATTTATTAAAAAAATTAATTGTAAAAAATTATTAGGATTAGGATCATGCAATAATGCCTACTATGTATGGTGAAAATTGATCATCAACATTTAAATTGGCATTTTTAACCCTTTCAACGAATACATATATGTGTTTCTATGGAACCAAGCCTTGCCTTTGTTTTAACACTGCAACATTGGATATCGAGCAACGATACCATGGACACTTAAATATTCGGGCCCACATATATAATAAACATATGTCAATGTAACAATGCTGACCATATCTTTGTTAAACCTGCGTGCCCATCCAACGGCTGGGACAACGTTGGATCGGTTTGGATGATCTGACGAATAAAGTGCAATATCGCGTGATTTAGTTGCACGAATGTTAATTGACAAAAGTTGCGCGATGAGAGTGGTTTTTCGAAACTGCTCATGGACACGCATCGCCCAGTTTATGAGATAGCATTCTTTTCTTAAATACTACTTACTACCCTTCTTGCTGCACGATACTACCGGACTTTTGTTATGGTCCAATTGCAATGGTATGAATCAATAAAACATTTGATATACTTTTGAATTGCAATCGCAAATTGTATTAAAATTAAGTTTCTTGTTGATGTGGAAGATTGCAATGCGATCACTGCATCTATTTATTTTTCCACCGTTGAATAATGTGATTGGCACAATCGCAATCGCAACTTCTTTTGTTTTGCACTCATTGCAATCGTAAGTCTCCGACACCATAAGTTTTATAAGGCGGATCTGATTTCCACATCGCATAACAATTTGGGCATATGTTTTCTTTGCTATTGTTCAATAATGTGATGCAATTCGCCCAGTCGCAATCGCAAATTGCAAGTTCTTTTGTCTTCGCCCGATTGTAGTGGCAAGTCTCGGACCCGATAAGTTTTATAAGACAAATTTATTTTCCATATTTGATTTAAGTTTTTTCACATTCAGCGGGGTCCACAGTTGCAAAAGGTTCATTTGATACGTTGTACTTTATCATGCAATGGATATAAATTGCTGTTGTAATAAACCGAATCAATGTTTTAAATTAATTTCGGAGCTATATTACAGCGTACTCGTATGTATTCAAATTGCCTAATTCAAATTACATTTGGCCCCAAATCAAAGTTATGAAACATTTAATGAGCTTTGAAATTTATTAATATTCCGACAGATATTAAGGTTCGCTTGCAACTTCGACTTTTACTATTTCAACAATCGTAACTCAATGCTTCCCATTGCGATTAATGCATTTGCCAACGTTCCGATGCGATGCCCTTACTCCGATGCAATTGATGCATTCGCAAACATTCCGATGTGATTAATGCCTTTTAAGCCGGAACTTCAAATACATATAAATCACAGTTCATAAACACATCGGCTCCGCAATCGCAATAAGCAAATCAACCAATCGCAATTAATGGCAAATAGAAAATTAAAAATCAATGAATCAATAAAATATTCAATATACTTTTGAATTGCAATTACAAATTGTATTAAAATTAAGTGTCTTGTTGATGTGGAACATTGTGATGCGATCGCAACCGCAATCACAAGTTATATGATACAGCCGCATATGTTTTTCTTGCCACCATTGAATGATGCGATGCGATTCACATAATCGCAATCACAAATCACAAGTTCAAGTTCTTTTGTTATGGTCCAATTGCAATGGTATGAATCAATAAAACATTTGATATACTTTTGAATTGCAATCGCAAATTGTATTAAAATTAAGTATCTTTTTTATGTAGAAGATTGCAACGCGATCGCCACATCCGTTTATTTTGCCACCGTTGAATGATGTGATTGGCACAATCGCAATCGCAAATTGCAACTTCTTTTGTTTTGCACTCATTGAAATCGTAAGTCTCCGACCCCATAAGTTTTATAAGGCAGATCTGATTTCCACATCGTGTAACAATTTGGGCATATGTTTTCTTTGCTACTGTTCAATAATGCGATGCAATTCACCGAATCGCAATCACAAATCACAAGTTCTTTTGTCTTTGCCCGATTGCAATGCCAAGTCTCGAACCCAATAAGTTTATAAGGCAAATTTACTTTCTATATTTGATTTAAGTTTTTTCACGTTCAGCGGGGTCCAAAGTTGCAAAAGGTTCATTTGATACGTTGTACTTTATCACACAATGGATATAAACTGCTATTGTAATAAACCGAATCAATGTTTTAAATTAATTTCGGAGCTATATTACAGCCTACTCGTATGTATTCGAATTGCCTAGTTCAAATTACATTTGGCCCCAAATCAAAGTTATGAAACATTTAATGAGCTTTGAAATTTATTAATATTCCAGCAGATATTAAGGTTCGCTTACGACTTCGACTTTTACTATTGCGACAATCGCAACTCAATGCTTCCCATTGTGATTAATGCATTTGCCAATGTTCTGATGCGATGCCCTTACTTCGATGTGATTGATGCATTCGCAAACGTTCCGAAGCGGTTAATGCCTTTTAAGCCGGAACTTCAAATACATATAAATCACAGTTCATATACACATCGGCTCCGCAATCGCCATTGGGACTTTTATTAACATGTTCCGTTGTTATGATTTTCTCCGATGCGATTCGTGAGGATCCCACAAAGTTAATAAATTCTTCTGTCCATTCGATCTATTATAATCTATGCATTTTCCAATGGTTTAAAAACCAACACCACTCATCGGGCCCACGATGCATTATAGCCTACCTTTATATATCACGCATCAACTATGATATATCATCATACATTACAACCTCGGATATAACTCAACCTTTGAATGTATTGCTCAAGTGCAGCATTACCACGCTGCACACTTACATTGAAACTTAAGCAAAGAATTAACCATAATACCTGCGCCAATAACACTTGGGCTAAGCTTAAAATATCAACCACTGATATATTTTAAGATCTGGGCCCATCAGCGAATTAACTCGCCTATGTTAAAACATAACAAAACCTATTACAAAGCCTCTTGGGCCTTTTATAAATTGCGCATGAACATTGCAAAAAATTGCATATAACATATACGACCAAAGGTTAAAAACCCAAAAACCTGCTTATCAAATCCGCTGAATAATATGCATCGAATCCGCTTTAAAACAATGCACACTACGCATATAATATGCTCTCATATTCTAACCCCAATGCTAACCTTTGAAAATTTCAAGCACCACAGCTTTATAAACCTTTATTTTCTATTTTCCAATGCGATTAATCGCAACTCAATGCTTCTGATTGTGATTAATGCATTTGCCAATGTTTCGATGCGATGCCCTTCCTCCGATATGATTGATGCATTCGCAAACGTTCCGATGCGATTAATTCTTTTTAAGCCGAAACTTCAAAGACATATAAATCACAGTTCATAAACACATCGGCTCCGCAATCGTCATCGAGACTTTTATTAACATCTTCCGCTGTTATGATTTTCTCCGATGCGATTCGTGGAGGTCCCACAGGTTAATAAATTCTACTGTTCATTCGATTTATTATAATCTATGCATTTTCCAATGGTTTAAAAGCCAACACCACTCGTCGGGCCCACGATGCATTATACCCTACGTTTATATATCGCACACTAATTATGATATATCAGCATACGACCCCGCACACTTACATTGAAACTTAAGAAAATAATTAATCATAATATCTGCAACAATAACACATGGACTAAGGTTAAAATATCAACCAATGATATATTTTAAGGTCTGGGCCCATCAACGAATTAACTCGCCTATGTTAAAACATAACAAAACCTATTACAAAGCCTCTCGGGCCATTTATAAATTGCACATGAACATTGCAAAAATTGCATATAACATATACGACAAAGGTTAAAAACCCAAAAACCTGCTTATCAAATGCGCTGAATAATATGCATCGGGTCCGCTTTAAAACAATGCAAACGGCCCATTACAAAAATCTCCGATGCCGATTGAAAAACGGATGCGATGACAAATTTAACTCCGCCATAGTAAACAGGATCGCGTCCGGAGTTCATACTGTGCAATGGCGACATAACTTAAAACACTTCCGATGCCACGAAAGCATCGAACCATTGCTATCGTGACTTATGTCAGTTCCCATTGCGATGATCGCATCGGAACATTGCCACATGAACAAGACACTGAGGATGACGCAGTTTTAACTAAAAACTCTTCCGTGCATTAAAACAAAATATCTCTCTGTTTCATATTAAACTATTGTGTTTTACCAGATACAAAGTCTGTCCCCCCCCCCAAAAAAAAAAAAAAACTCTGCTTTTCAATTTATTTTATACAAAAAAAAAAAACAAAACAAAAAAATTGAAATTGAAAAATGTAATAAAAAAACTACATTCCTAATGAGTAAAATATTGAATTTACCCAATATCTAAAAACTCTAATTGGCTAGCTAAATTACGTTATTAAATTTTGGAATATAAATTAAATATATCAAATATATAAATATACAAAATATTAAACAATTTTAATTGCTATATATCATGGCATGTAATTTTAAATAAAAACAACATGCAACTTCTTGAATAATAACAATTAATTCCATATATATATATAATTTATATATATATATATATATATATATATATATATATATATATATATATATATATATATATATATATAACTTATATGTAATTTTAAATAAAAATAACATGCAACTTCTTGAATAATAACCATAAATTCCTTATCTATATATATATAACTTATATGTAATTTTAAATAAAAATAACATGCAACTTCTTGAATAATAACAATTAATTCCATATATATATATAATTTATATTTTTCTTTATTATAAATTCTTATAATAATATTTTTTATTTTTAGCATTATAAATTTTCATACTAATATATATACTTTAAGAAAAATGTAAAAGTCTTCAGATCATAGACAATATGGAATTGCAATTGTACTTGGAACAAATTGGATTAACAAAATATTAGTAAAAAAAGATTCTAAACCTTTCAAATAGCAACATCTAGCAAATCCTCATAGACACGCTTAAACTCAAATTGCAACAATTATTTCTAATTTAATTTAACTATACTAAACAAAGCAACAATTTTATTAGAAAGCAAATTTTCATAAACATGTTGAAACTCAAATTGCAACATTTCTATATTTACATTAAGCAACAAGTAGTAGCTACTCTGCCATACTCATATTGATTCCAAAAATAAGGTAAGAATATCAAATCTAATCTACACATCAAATGCATATGCTCATGGACCAACACAAAAGTTGTTTCACTATAATTTACATAGATTTAAACTACTACTAAACTCAAATTGCAACAATTATTTCTAATTTAGTTTAACCATACTTTATTACAAAACAAAACTTCGTAAACATGCTCAAATTCAAATTGCAACCTCTCTATAATTGCATTAGGCGACATGTAATAGCCGTAATAGCTCATTTCCAAAATCACACTACAACATTACTACATTTAAACTAAGTGGCAGGTAGTCGCTACTTGTAACCTTGTTTACATATATAGTCCCGAAAAGAGTCCGTCTAACCTGGACAAAGGGAAGTAATTCAAAGACCTAGTAAAGTGGCGGGGTCAAACTTTCCATGGAGGATGGCTTGTAACAAAACAAAAGGAAAGAACATAGTCATTACGAAAAAAAACGTCACTAAATAACTCTGCGGTTGGAAGGAAACCTTCGAACACCAAAGGGGCAAATAACTATATTTACTGGCATATTAACACGAACTAAAAACAAAAATAAAAACTAGGAATGAAACACGCTTACCTAGTAAAGTAAACGACTCCCAGAGACAATGCAACAAATGTAGCATAGTGGACTCATAGGGCTGGTTGGAGAAAAATAGACTCTAAATCCCCTATTCTCGGTCTGAAACCAGTGTATCGGATGAAAATATCCCTGAAATCGAGAACAAAAGACATAGATATTTGGTGCATTACCAGAAACAATATGAACATAAAATAATGTGGGCGGAATTCACGAACCTTGGGAAAAAAACCACTACCTCAATATATGAATGTTTCATACTCCTCCCTGTTGTTGAAATGCAAAATACCGCGTAAGACGGACCTGAATACAATTACCAACCTTTGGATGCGCTTACTCAGAATGAATGGTGGTCACACAGAATATGGAGCGCAAACAGAAAATGAGACTTAGGTGGGTATTACATAGGGGTAGGGTTATGGATAAACATTCACCACCATTCGATGTGATTGAAGCATTCTCCACCATCCACACAAGGACCCATACGGTACCCATATGCACTTTACCCGATTGGGGTGTGTTTTTGTAATGTAATTCTTTCTTGTGGAGAGGGCCATGAGCACCATATGGGAGAATGTACGTGGTCTTTATTAGACATACATGTTTTCAATCAAACAAACCACTCAATTTCCCTAATTATCACATTATGGTTATGTATATTTCTAGATTCTGAATGTGGATAGTATTGGTTTAAGGGGATGTAAGCGGCATCCGTGGGTAACATATATATTTATACTTAGGGAAGGAGGCACATTTACCTTGCTGTTTTCTTAGGAAAAGTCAATCAAAAAAATAGGAAATAATATACATATCATGTAGTGTATATATATTATATAGGTTCAGAATTTAGAGTAATATTCCATAAGTGATATATAGATTCCATGAATAAGAAAAAAAAAGTAAGCTACAAAAGTCGAGATGTGACAAATGGTATCATAACCTGAGGTTCAAAAAATGGGGCTTGATGGAACCACCACCACAGTAATTAAGTAGTAAATGTGAGTACACTATGTAGTATGTAAAGATGGATATGAGTGACGTATAACTAATTTTTTTTTTTTATGGTTGTGCTATGTTGAATAAAGATAACAAGTGAAGAATAAAACAACAAAATGGTAGAGGACCCCCCTCTAGACAAAAAAAAATATGAAAGTGGAAGAGAATCAAAGAGGGTTGACCTCAAAAGTAAAAAAAGAAAGTTGAAGATGGAACTGCAAGGGGAGTTTAGGAAAATAAAACCCCCTACATTTAACAGAGAGAAAGAAGAGAACGCCAAAGCATGGCTCCTCAGGGTGACCAAGTATTTCCAAGAATATGAAAACAAGAGCAACTTAAAATCTAGATTGGCCATCCATCAATTGTAGGGAAAAGCTTCTCTTTTGTGGCAAGAAGTTAAAATTGTGCATCTGCGGGAAGAAAAAACAATAAACTAGGAGGAATTCCAAAAATCGTTTAAGTCTCGGTATTTAAGTGAACTATATTATGATCATCGTGAAAAATAATTCCATGAATTAAGGCTGGGGTAGTTAACCATGGACAAGTTTGTATCGAAATTTACAAAATTATTGCAATATGTTCCCTATATCAAAGAAGAAAATGCCAAGGGACAACGATTTGTAAATTGTTTACCCACTGTGTACAAGGAAAGGATTGAGTTTGATAAACCTCAAACAATTAATGAAGTGGTAAGGAAGGCACGAATTTGTTACCAACAATTTAAAAATAAGGGAGAAGGTAAAAAATTCTGGAAAGGAAAAGAGAAAACCAAATCTGTAATAGGGGCTAAAAGACAGAAACCTGCTTACCTTAAAAATTTTGGTAAATACCATTAGAGGAAGAAGTTCAGTCAAGGGAATGTAAATCACCAAAGTAAAATCTTAAACTGGATCTAGGCTGATGGATGTAAATCTAAAAAAGAACAGTGGTGGGAAGGAGAAACAACCACTAAAGTGTTGGGGGTTTGGTAAGCCTCATTTTTCTAGGGATTTCCCACATAATTTTTTTGAGGGATCCTCCATAAAGATAGGTCCTCTTTGACCGCCTTTGACCGGGCCTATTAAATCTCACTTTGATTGTACCAACATGTGTACACTTATTCTTAGTTCCCAAGCCTTCTAGAAATACATCCTGCTTGAGCCCAAGTGTCCTGCAAATATGCAAACCATAAGGCCATTACAAGAATTTCTGATGTTGTCCAAAAATGCACTTAAATTTCAATTTTTACAAAAACATCTAATAATTGAAAAACATAATTTAAATACATGTATATGCATCTTTTGGTCAAAATAAGGTGGATATGATGGTCAATAGATGGATAGTATGGCAAAATAAGATGTATTTCATAAAAAAAAAGAGATAAAAAACGAGGGCCAACATATCCCCCAAGCTCATGATCAAGCATTTTCTCATGCTTGCTTTTTCCTTTTTGACCTTCTGAGCTCTGATACTGATCCCATTCCTAATCCTGAAACTTCTTGCTATGGTGCATATATAAGAGAATCCATATCTTTGCATTGTTCTTCCTTGTAGATGGATGTCTTAACCTTTTGTTTCTCGTATTTAGTCTTCTAGGAATTTTTCTCCTGAAGCCACCTGAATTCTTGTGTATAGAGAAGATTGTTTTTGGTTTTCAACTTTTCCATTTCTTCACTTATCTTCTCATTTTATTTAACAAATTTCTCATTATTTTTATTATAGGTTTCATTTTCTTTTTTCATATGCCTCTTCATGATTCTGCTTACCTCTAGGCTATCAGTTAATTCTCTGACCCTCCTAAGGTTTTGATCTTCCTCCTTCGTATTTTTAGAAACTGAAGTAGCTTCCACCTCATTATTTTCAAAATAGGAATATCTGTCTATAGGATTTTCATACACTTCTTGTTGCAACCTCTAAAGGATTTCATTTTCTTGTTTACATAAAGGAGATGTTTCTATGACTTGTACTTCTGGTTCTGTTGAATTCCTCATTTTATGTCTTCTAGAAATGGTCAAAAATGATCTTTCCCTCTCTACCATAATTGTCTCCTGATGTTTCTTTAACCTAGTTTTAGGACAGAGAGGTGAACGCACAATATTTATTGTTTCCTGTATTGGTTTAAGTTTGTTTTCAGTGACTTGTTCTACAAACTTATTCTCAATCAGGAAATTTTCCCAAACAATTCCCTTAACTTTTAGTTGGTAATCCACAAGGATTTTTATGAGTCCCTCGTGAAGAATTTGGGCTTCTTTGGGTTTGGTCTCAATTTTACACTCTCAAACATCTTCATCAAATTTTTATAAAATAAATAGGTCAAATTGATCATAATATCTCCTTTAATATGGTGTAGTAACCTAACATGATATAGGTGTACTACACTATGTCTATTATCACAAGTGAAAACAATTTGAATTATCAAAACTAGCTCTGCCCAAGGTTCACTGAACCACTCCCTTGGAATCCCTTTTGACTTATCAAAATAACCCTTTCTATTTTTATCCAAAAGGAATTTCCAACCCTTGTCTTTGAAATGAAATCCCTTGTGGTATAGTTCACCTAACGATGGCAACTCTAAAGCTTCGAAAATATATTTTGGAGTCAAAGGAATATGTAAACTACCCACCATGTTTTCATCTTGTTTGCAATTGTTTGTAAATTGTCTTGTGATATCCTCATTGTGTCCTTTAAATTTTTGAGGAAAGCCTATTAACCCTGCTTGATAAAGTTTTTCAACTATTTCCCTACTCCAATGTTCAATTTGAAAATCTTTGAGTTCTGTTCTTGAAGTCATATTTTCTGAAAACCATTTGATGCACCCATCTACTATTATTAGTTTAATCGTTGTAAACAAAAATTCAAGTACTAGATGTTATCATAGTAGTAAGGTTTACCTCTTGTTTACTGCTCTTTCCAATCAATTCTCTATTTTCCATTTGGAAAATGTGAGCTTACTACCTCAAATAAACACAAGATTTTATAGAGAGGCTTAAGAAAACATAAAAAAAAAATTCAGTTTTATATTATCCTACCCTCCATTTGATTCTCTGTCTCTTTTTTTTTAAACAATCCTCTGCCTATATTTTGTACAAAAGTTTTGACTTTGTAAAAAAAAATGATTTTTTTTTTATACAACAGTGTCTTGTGACCCATTGATTTCATACAAAATTCTTTTCCAAAGACATAGCATGATGTGTTTAATATAAGCTCACTCTTTATGCAAGAAAATAGCTCAATCATTTCATCAAAAATCTCATAATGAGTTCATTGTTTTCCTTCAAACATTCACCAGACTCTGCCCTCTGCTATGTAAAAATACAAAATCATGTTTCACTATGTCTTCTAAACCAATCTTTCTCCACAAATTCTGATTCAAGTTCTTCTACTGTGTGTGAAAATAAGATTAATCTACCACAAAACTCAAGTTCTTCTACTGAGTGTGAAAATAAGATTAATCTTCAAACTAGAATTCTCCATTCTCTGTTTTTATTCATTTTGAAATAGAAAAATGTGTATGAGGACGTGTTCAATCTTACCTGTCTTTGCAATGATCCTCGTGATTTTATGTTGTGATCCTCGTGATCTTCCTTCTAGTTTAACTAAGGTATTTGTGTTTCAATCAATGTCAATCTCATCAAAATCCTCACTCAATATTTTACCATTTATTCACTTAATCAACAGAATATTTAGTTGTTTACTGATGAAAGAGTATTTATGAGTGGTGTTAAAGCATTTATCAGTGGTGTCAAAGACAAAATGTAACACAATGATAATTTTAAATATCGAAATAGAGAACTCCTTTTATAACTCTCAGTTTGTTTTAACAATCGTGAGATTTATTCATGCGACCCTTCATTGTTTTAAACAACCAAATCTGAGTTTTATTCTTACCTTATCCTTCACGGGATTTTTCCTCCTGATAACGTGGTTGCTTCACAAATTTTCCGGATTTTTTGGCTTGAAAATTTAGTTGATTCCCCTTATTTCTCTTTTCCTCTTCACTGCTATATTTCTTGACTTCTTCACTGCATTATATTTCTTCTATTCTCCTCACAGCTTCTTCATTGTCTTCTCTCAGCCTCTGTGTTTATTTGTTTCTCACAGAGTTGCAAAAATGGATGTGTGCTTGGATTGCATGCCCTTCTTCTCTCACTGATCCTTCGAAAGGCGATGATGGTCAAAAAATAGTGTATATAAGTTGTTTCAGGTCTTAGTAATGGCGGAAATGATCTTAACAGTTTTACACAGTGTTGTGATATGTCATTTGAAATCGTTTTGACCGTTCATCAACCAGATTTCCCTTGACTGTCATGTTGACTCTGGTATACATTCCATCCTTTACTTCACTTATTATGTAACCCCTTTCACGTTTTTCTTTCATGTGTTGCATTGATGACCATGTCTGCTTCCATCCTCTATTGAAATGCATCGTCTCCAATTGCATATTCGACATCATATTGCTTGTATTCACATCACCGTATGCCACCATTTCTTTGTTCCTCCACTGTTGCATGTATTATGGTCTCATCATAGTTTCATGCAGAGCATACATCATTGTCATACATTTTTTTGTCAACGCATCATACTTTAGGTTAGTTTTCATTCACTGTTTGTATTATGATTGCGCATTTTTTCCATTACCTTAGCTTATCACCATTTATGATTGCACTCTTTTCATTTTGTTTTATTGTTTGAAATAATTGCGCTATCATATGATTTTGAACTTTAGGTTTTCTCTTTTATTTAACTTTTAAAATTGACCAATGAAATGTTCATATTTTAAAATTAAATATTTATAATGATACTAACCTCTTTTTTCTTTTATTGTAGGTTCACCAAGGGTTTAATGTTAGCCTTTTTTTTATGATTCTTTTGTTTAGAAAAATAGGGTAGGGTATGGTATGGATATATTATGGAATGTTTTATTGAGTAATTAGGAAAGTGGTATGGATATGGATATGGATATAATAAGGCTGAAATCATAGATGATGAAATGTCAATGATGAAAATGTAAGAAATAATGAATAACGAGTACTAAATTAGCTTTACAATTATAGAATTTTTCACAAAAAATTGAAATTTTAAGAGCACTTTTTACTTACTGTACTTGTATTCCCTCAAACCAATTGATGTTTAGGAAGGTAGACATTGTGTTTATTGTTAAGATGGCTCTTATAGACTATGTAGATACTTTATTTCTTCTTTTCATCTTATTTTATTTGGAATGATGCTGTTCAGGTCCCTTCTGTAGGTTGAATTTTGACATTTCAAGTCCCTTATGATATGATCTTCATTTGATGTAGCTTAGGTCCCTTCTGACATTTTAAATTTTAGTTCCCTCTGGCATAATTTGCAATAATGTTTAGGTCCCTTCTGATGTAATTTGCAATCATTTTCATGTCCCTTCTACCATATTTTGCAATAATGCTTGAAAATTTCCTCTGTCGTAATGATACAGGTCCCTTTATGAATAATTTATCAATAATAATTCAGGTCCCTTCTGCATATGTTGAATGATGTACCACGTTCCTTTATAATTGTAGTCATATTATGTCTTCAATTCAGCCGCTGAAACTATTTTCATAGTTTTTTTATTACACACCTTCCCCCAAGCTCATGATTTGACTTGTCCTCAAGTATGCGATGTCTTGGAGGGTATATCTGCAAAAATCTTAAGTAAATTAAAATGAAAAAAAAAAAAAAATTCATATTGGCCAAACAATTTGGTTTTCTCACATGAATTCGAGTTTGTATTGTTCCAGTTTCTTGGATTTTCACAACCAAACTCTATTATTATTATTATTATTATTATTATTATTATTATTATTATTCCTCTGGAATTATGGAAGGCATATATTGTTATGCTGCCCCATTAGCTCTAGATCTGAATCCATCGAAATGTTTCTTAGAAAATCCTCTTTATTTATAGGCTTATTGTAAATTTTAATCCTATGTCCATTAACGATAAACGAAACAGATTCTTTGTCAATTGTTTTGATCTTGACAGCTCCACTCTCAAAGATTTCTTCAATCTCATATGGCCCAAACCAATGAGTCGTAAAATTTTCTTTGAAACCTTTGAACTTGGAGTTGAACAAGAGTTCCCAATCTTCTTCCTGAAACACTTTATTCTTTATGAATCAATCATGCCATTTGATTCTCTATTGTTGGACAAGAAATGTGTGTTCTACTGCTTGTTGTCATATCTCATCTAGTTTATTTAATTCCATAATTCTTTGTTGTTGTGCCTTAGACAATTCCATCCCCAATTCCACTGTTAGCTTGTATATATGTATTTTAAATTCTATGCGTAATAGGACTTCTTTTCCATACACTAACTGACATGGACTGAACCCAGTTGTGTTGTTCCAAGTTATCCTATATGCCCATAGTGCATCTCTCAATTTCTCTGACCAGTCTTTTCTATTCGTTTGTAAAATCTTTGTCATGATGTTCTCTAGGACTTTGTTTGTTGATTCCACTTATCCATTTGCTTGAGGATGATACGGAGTTGATTTTCTGTGTTTGATCTTGTATTTCTCCATAAGATCTCGAACAAGTTTTGATGTGAATTGTGTCCCTTGGTCAATTACTATTTGTCTCAGAACTCCATACCTTACAAATATCTATTCAAACAAAAAATACACAACTGTATATTTTGTTGCCCGTGCTACTGCCTTTGCCTCCACCCACTTAGTTACATAATCTGTACATACCAGGATGTACTTATCTCCATTGGATGGAGGGATAATTGGTCCCTCGAAATATATAGCCCACTGTTCAAATGGTTCAATCAGTACTTGTGGCTTTAATGGCATTTCATCTAATGCCACTGGTCTACCAATACTTTGGCAGCTGTCACATCTTTTCACATAGGCCCTGGAGTCTTTGAAGATGGATGGCCAATAGTAGCCAAGTTTCAGAACTTTGTATGTTGTCCTCTTATCTGAAAAATGACCACCACATGGTTCATCATGACATGCTTTCAAAATTTCAATAATCTCATCTTCTCTAACACATTTTCTAATCATTAGATCAACACTGGTATAAAATAGATCTCCATTGACCCAACTATATCTAGCACTTTCTCTAATTATTCTTCTTTTCTGCTTGTCTGTGTAATGAGATGGTAGGAGGCCATATGATAAATAGTTAGCTATATTTTCAAACCATGGAGTTTTGATATTTATAACAAATATATGTTGATCTGGAAAATTATTTGATACTAGATTTGGATCACCAGGTGAATATAGTCTTCATAGAAATTCTGCAACTTGATTACCTTTGCTTGGTTGATATTGTACAGTAATGTTAAATTCTTGCATTAATAACATCCATCTAGTTATTCTGCCATTTGTAATTGATTTTTTCATCAAATATTTTATGGCTGAATTATCCGTGTGGATATAAACTCGATAACTTGTTATATAATGTCGAAATTTATTAACTGCATGTACTATAGCTAACATTTCTTTCTCTGTAACAGTGTAGTTTAATTCTATCGATGTTACGTTTTTTCTTATGAAATATATGGCATAATTAAACTGATTCTCTTTTTTCCCAAGTGATGCTCCAATAGCTGTATCATATGCATCAGTGGAAATGTGAAATGGCAAAGACCAATTAGGTCCTCGAAGAATGGGTGAAATTGACAATTTTTCTTTTAACTTTTCAAATGTGTTCTGACAATTATTTGTCCATTGGAATTCCACATCTTTTGCAAGTAACTTGAATAATGGCAAAGCTATTTTACTGAAATTTTCAATAAATCTGATGTAGTAGCATTCATAACCCAAGAAAATTCTAAACTGTTTTTGTGTTGTGGGTGGTATTAAATTCACAATGACTTGAATATTTGTTGGGCCCACCTTAATCCCTAAAGAATAAATATGGTGTCCCAACACTATCCCCTCAGTTAACATCATAAAACAATTTTCATTAATAAGTGATACATTTGTCTCTATGCATCTTCTTAACACTTTTTCAAGCTTTTGTAAACAATCATCATCTGTTGTACCATACACAGTGAAATCATCCATGTAAACTTCCACACACTCATGAATAAAATCAAAAAATATTACAAGAACTGGTCTCTGAAAAGTAGCAGGTGCATTACATAAACCAAAGGGTAACACATAGTATGCATATGTTCCCCATGGGCATGTGAATGTTTTCTTGTATTGATCTTCCAATGCTATCGTTATCTAATTGTATCCGCTAAACCCATTAAGAAATGAAAAGAATTTCTTTCCAACTAATGAATCTAGCACTTGATCAATAAATGGTAAAGGAAAATTAACTTTTAGTGTAGCTTTATTGAGTTCTCTGTAATCCACACAAATTCTCCATTTCCCATTTTTCTTAGGTACTAAAACTAAGGGTGAAACCCATTGACTATCGGAAATAGGATAGATAAATCCGACTTGTAATAGTTTATGTAATTCTTCTTTCACTATTTCCTTCATCATTGGGTTCATCCGTCTTTGTGGTTGCCTTACAGGTTTTATTTGATCATCAGTCTAAATGTGATGGATGCATGTTTTTGGATGAATTCCCAGCATGTCTTTGAAATCCCAAGCAAAAGCTTTTGAATATTTTTTCAACAATGTTATTATCTTTTCCTCTTGTGATGATTGTAAGTTATTACCAATATTCAAATGTCTCTCAGGATTGATTTCAATATTTTTTATATTTGAATTGGTAATTTAATTTACAGGAAAATTTCTTTCGAATGTATTTTGCAATAACTATACAGTGCAATTTTCCTAAAAACATTCACTTAAAAGATAACTAGCAGCTTCATATTGAGTTACTCTAAGTTGCTTTGAAATATTTGGTTCTCAGAAGAATAGATCTAATAAGTCCTCATTTTCTTAGTCCTCTCTAAAATTATAAACTTGATTAAGACTAAGAATAGATTGAAGCTCTTATGGTTCTTCTCCATCAAGCCATGATAATAAAGAAGGATATTGAGTCTGGGGATATAATGAAACATGTTTTCTTTCATCTCCATGTGCAATAATCATACTTCCTAACCTACATCCAATGTAAGCATCTGCAGTGGATAGCCATTGTCTGCCTAAACTTAAGGGATGCCTTCCCAAAAAAAAAATTGGCTACCAAATCAAGAAGTCTGCAGGATACTCCCATGAATCCAGTGAGACAATGATATCTTCCAATATACCTTCTGGTACAACTTTAGATCTATCAACAAATTCTAAAACTATAGTAGTGGGTCTAATGTTGTTCAAATTCAAATGTTTCATAGTCTCTGTAGTCATAACATTGATAGCTGTTCCCAAGTCTATTAAAGTATTTGTCACTAAAAATATTTTGATCGAAATGGTAGCCATAAGAATTTCTGGATCAACATACTTTTCAATGGTTGTGTTTGTAGACATACGACTTGATAGACTTCCAATTTCCTAGATTGTAAGTGGATCCCTCTTTCTTTTGCCAGATTTCTTAATGCATAATTCCTTTATTGTCTTTTCATATATCAGAATGTCTTTAATTGCCTGCAGCAAAGGAATTTTAACATATGTGTTCTTCAATTCATATGGAATATTAAATTCAGGAAGAGATATTGTAATATTCTATTGTATCATTCTCTCTGGATATGGTGGAGTCTGTGTCATAATATATTTACCTTTCTGAATTTTTTTTTTTAGTTGAGATTGTTGACTTTGTTTTCCTTGTTCAATTTGTTCTTCAATTATCGGAGGCAAATCTTTTTGTAACACCTTCCCTTACCTTAGGTGGACATATTGTATGGGAAGAACTGAATAAGTAGGATAATGTGTTGCCTCTTCCACACGATATGTTGGTCTATCCACCTTGTTACATGGATTAGGTACTGGCTGAGCCGACAATTGTGTTGGTCTAGGAGGTGGTTGGTTAGTGGGCAGCTGAAGTTGCTATGGTTGAGTTAACATTGGTTGGTTTTGAGATGGATATGGAATTGGTTGATGTTGCTGGAATTGTTGATATTGAGGAAATTGTTGTGGAGGGTATGGTTGTTGATATTGATACTGCTAAGGATACATAAGTTGTGGTGGTTGGTTTCCATAACCATATCCCCTCCAACCTTGTGCAGGTTGGTTTTGATATTGTTTTGGTGGCCAAGCCTGCCATGGCATTGGTGTATTCCATGTATTTTGAGGATATTGAAAATTTTGGGGGATTTTTTGAGGAAATTGCTGAGGCATCCTTGATCGCCAAGGTATCCTTGGTGAAATATAATATATACAATCTACTCCTTGCAATTATTTTAATTTGGGACCTTTTTTGTTGCATGATTTTCTGTGCAAATTCCACACACTTGTATACCTTGGAAAGGACATTCCCTGAGTGGATGTTTTTGCCCACAATTTGGACATAAAATTGTTAAGATTTCATCTTGTTCTTCTTTCTTTTTCTTAGCTTTCAAGACATATACTTGTGTTCCCAAAGTGCTTAAGAGATCTGTTTTGAAATTTTCTAGAAGGATTCCTATCTCTGCTCTTGTTACTTCACTTGCTACGGATTTGGACGCTTTTGATGAAATATCTCTTTTTCCACTCTTTTCTCTTCCCCTAGATTATTTCTGAAAAAGTTAAGAAATTTATTCAAATGGTAAATTGGAGATATCTCCTTTTCCCATTACATTAAGAATTTATAAATACTCATCTCTAATACCCTTAAGAAAAATGGTGCATATGGTATCAGGACTAAGAGAATGATGTTTGGATTTATGTAAATTGTAAAGAAATCTTTCCAAATATTCTTCCAAACTTTCGTATTCTTGTTGTGTCATTCTAAAAATATCTTCTTTTGAGTATCTACCCCTACAGTAAGTTTGATACTTTTTAAGTAAAAAATTCTTCATATACTCCCCAGAAGCAATTATATGTTCTCCTAATCCCATGAACGATTTCAAGGCCACTTCTTTCAATGTAGCAGGAAAAATTTGAAGCTTGTGTGTCTCATCAGTATATTCATAAGTTCTACTCAATATATCAAACTCGAACATGAATGCATTAGGATTTTCTGTTGACATTCCATAGAAGTTAGGCAATATAGAAGGTGGAATGTTTTTCATTTTTATTTCTTCTCCTAATATTTCTCTTGCATCTAAGATAGGAAAGCCAAAATTAGTTTCCTGATCATTGTTAACTTCTTGCTCATTTTCTTGTGTTCTTCTATTTTGATTTTCTCTTCATGCTTATTCCTTTATTTTTCTAAGTGCTTCAGCTCTTTTGTCTTCTCCTTCCTTTATTTCTGCCTCAATTCTTCTTTCTTCCTCTCATTTTCTTTGCTATTCCCTTTGTTGTCTTTCATATACAAGTCTTTGTTCAGGAGTCATGTTTATTCTAATTGATCCTTCTCCTTCTTCAGCCATTTCTTGTTCAGGGATGTGTAGTGTTTCAATATGTGGTTGATTTTGTATTTCTTCCACTACTTTTATTTCTTCAAGGACAGGTTTCTCTAGTTGTTCAACAGTTTGTTTTCTTGTGTCTTTTTGTTTCCATACATAAGGAGGTTCTTTAGGTGATTTCTTTTTCTTTACCTCTAAGGCTAAAAAATATTTTTCTTTCAACTAAAGTTAATCTTTGTCCCGATCTCTGTTTTTCCTCTAATTCTTCTATAGTAGGTCTTCCAGCAACTGGTGTTGTTAGTCATATGGATGAATGAGCTATTGGGGGATTTTGTTTCACAAATCTACCTCTTTGATCTCTATCGCTAGGCATTAGAAAACATTACATGAAATAAAAACTATGTTTTTTGTTTTTTTGGTGATTTTATATTTTTTGTTTATCTTTTTGTCTTCCTATTTAACCATTTTGAAATATGCTTCGACGGCAACGACGCCAAAATGTTGGGTCAATTTACTGTTATAAACTAACGCAATTATTTATTATCAATCTAGGTTATTGGAACTTAGAAGCATCCCCAATTATATGTGTTTCAATTGTGGTCAATTTATAAGATTGTTTATTAATGATTAGGGAAATGCATATTAGAAATATAAATCTAACTTAAACAATTTCTAAATTTAGATGTTTAATTAGAAGCAGAATAATCTCCTAACTTAAGAGATTTGTTTTTCCTTCTCTAACAAGATTACCTTATGAATTAGAAATCAAAAACTACTTAATTGAACAATAGATTAAGAGACATGAAGAAATAATTGAAGAGGCTCTTCACTGAAGATGTCCTGATTTTCCTTCATCATATATTCATTTATCAATAATGCTATTGTTAAAAACAAGAATTCAGGAAAGCATGTAAAAGCATGTAAAGATGAATTCTAACTGAAGATCTTGATTAGATAGAAAGAATGTTTAACTTCAACATTTGTTTGTCCTTTCATATGCAATTTAATAATGATCATTAGATTCATCAATACTCAAAAATAATCAACATAAACAAATTAATCATAAGAAAACTAATTCAGAAATTGCAACTACAAATAAACTAAGAAGTGCACTTAGCTCGGTGTGGGGGCCCTCCATCCTTTCCTCACACACTGAAGGTGAATTCAACTACTTAATACTTCAATCAATCAACCAACATATAACAGTAGCAAATATGATAGAACATGTCTTCAATTATGTCTCCAAGTCTTAGAAATAATAGTGTTAAGTTATACAAGTTCTACAAATCAATTCCTTCAAAGTTTGAGGCTTAAATAGATAAATATCTAAAAAATTTATCTAAAATACCTCCTATTGTTATAACTATCCTTATCTTATCAAATCAAGCTGAATTCATCCATCAGAAGCATCAAAATCTAGAAAATCCCACAAAATAAGAGTTTTGACTTAGTTTCTAGGGATCCTCCATAAAGACAGGTCATGTTTGACTGCCTTTGACTGAGCCTATTAAAGCTTGGTTTTACTGTACCAATAGGTGTACATTTATTCTTATTTCCCAAGCCTTCTAGAAACATATTCAGCTCGAACCCAAGTGTCCTGCAAATATGCAAACCATAAGGCCATTACGGGAATTTCTGATATTATCCAAAAATGCACTTAAATTTCAATGTTTACAAAAACATCTAAAAATTGAAAAACATAATTTAAATACCTGTATATCCATATTTTGGTCAAAATAAGGTGGAGATTACGGTGAATAGAAGGATGGCATGGAAAAATAAGATGTATTTCATAAACAAAAAGAGATAAAAAACGAGGGCCAACAATAGGCATGGACTGGTTGAAAGGCAAGGAATTATTATATGGAATCTACAACTATGGAAAAAAGTGTCTTCCCCGGACTAGGTGGCTTAGTCTATAACAACAGAAGGAAAAAGTAGCTATTTCTTTCCTTAAATTAAATAGATAATGAGATTAATCCTACCTATAATCTGACATATACTTCACTAATTTCTTGGCTTGAATCATTCCAATCCTACCTCTTGTCACCAAAATTAGAACTCACACAATCAAACCATACAATCAAAAAATATATAAAATATATGTAGTATCATCTAAATACTTGATTCAATGGCCCACATTCTATCGAAATACATGAAATCATAACATCACATATATGGAAACAAAGAACTCTTTGCATTAATATTAATTTAAGGAGTTATATACATAAACAGAAATTGATCTTGTATTAGAGCTCCTCCAGGCTGAATTGTTCCTTCTTTGTCACAAAGTGCACCTATAATCACCCTAATGCATGTAATGTTAACTAATTACAACATCAACATGAGGGTAGAATTCTTTCTCCAAAATCCAACCCCTAGCTTGTGGATGGACACAAATATATAGGTGAGGGGAATAAGTTGGGAGTTCTTATCCAATAATGAATATAAGGTTTAAGATTCGCTATTGATATTAGAATGGGATCAAAGGATAAGGGATGGAAAATCCAAGGTAGGGTAGGATAGGATCTGAATATTTTATCTTAGGTAAGTTGTTGTAAAAAATTCTAGAATCTTATGGAAAAATAGGCTTCCAAAATTTCTCTCTTTTTCCCGAATTTATAGAACCAACACTGGTGCATAGTGGAGCAACATGAAGGTGATCAATGCAAGCCATAGTGGCGTAACCTATAGGTGAACGATGTCCAATAGGATTCTAGGGAGCATTTGTCCTTAAAATGACTAAAAAAATGTGTTTTAGGCAAAAAATCAGGGATATGAAAGTGACATGCATATGGATTTGTGCTATGATGATGTCAAGGGGTAAAAGGATGTTTATTTATCCAGTTTGTAGGTCGACTAACCAAATGTGAAAAAATGTACTATAACATATTTCACCCTAAAGCGAAAATTCAGGAATGGTGCCTAATGACTAGATTGCTTTACCTTGTGACAAGTCAGGATTAAGAACAACTCGCGAGATCATCTTCTGTTACAATACATTTACATAATGATATATTTTCTAAGGGAGGTCTGCCCATACACATCACATAAGCTTACCATTACATTTAAAATGATAAAATTACATGTCCATTGATGAAAAATGGTGGACCCATGTCTGGATGATTGTCAGTATGACCATATCCATCATACATTGTGATCTTGTATTTATCCTGAAATCGTAGCATAGATGGATGAAACTATATTTGGGGTCTTCTATCTCATTCACATGATTGTCCAATGTACGAGTCTAACCATGTGAATCAATGAGCTAGAGTCGAACATTGTAGAAACCATCTGATTACCAACCAATGATATAAATCATTCACAGACGCAAGAGAAACCACCGATGATGATAATGGCTCTCAAGGTACTTCAATATCTTCTGTATGGTGTGAGTAAATCATTTGATGTTGAACACCACATCAAATATTTCAATCGAATTCCACTGATGTAAACGTGTCACTGAGAGTGAGGAAACTTGCCATTCATGTATGCAAGAACCAACTTACATAGGGGTGTTTCTAAGTCAACTTCATGGATAATGAGCTGATGTCGATAGGAAGTGACCCATTGGAGGAAGTTCTTGATGTTTCCCCCATCAACAATAGAAAATGAGTATCATGATTTTGAGATAGAATGATTACGATAATTGGATCAATAATGGTAGAAATGAAATGAAGGCTTAAGAGTATTGTAGCAGATGTTGATTAAATGACTTCCTTTGAACATAGCAGTGACACTTAATGGATTTGACAACATTGAACCAAAACTTAAAATGGAGGCTTTTGAAAATGGTATGATAACCAAAAGAGAATACCCAACCCAACAACCATGTAGATGAATTGGAATAGTTTCATGTTCAAGAGAAACCCGTTTCCATTAGAAAAATGGAGTTGCATGTTTTCCCAATTTCCCCAACCATACTCGTTAGTACCTCTTTATTTTTTAACAAGATTGAGGAGGATAATATATTATTGATATGTAAGTTCACCCTTCGGATGAATCCCTATGAGTAATTTTAACAAACCCTGAGAAGGAGTGTTTCATCCTTGTCATGTTCAAAAAGCACATCGCTATTTGATGTTTTAAAGAGTCAAACAAAGGTAAAGCTCGACATATTTTTCATGTTTAGAGAGTTTTAAAAAGAAGATAAAAAGAAAACTCCACATCTTCCTTTTCGTAAATAGTCCCATGAGTTCAAAAAGGCAGAAAAAAAATACCCAAGAGAGCCTCTTAGCCATGTTCGACTAAGGTATTAATTTTTCATAAATAGTCTATCTCAGTCCGGAAAAGGGTTAAAATTATATTGAGTAGATGTATTTTCATTTACTTTAACAAGTTTGAAAAGAAAATTCCTCAAAAATATTTTCATATTTTGGGAGTCTGAAAAGAGTTGAAAGATAACTCTTGGGGGCTCCTTTTTCCTGAGTTTATGGGGTGTGAAAAAGTGATAAAAGTGTACTCCTTGGTCAAAATGATTTGGGAAAACACGCCAAAATCCGTTAAAAAATTGTCGGCCTACTAAAAACACCACAAAAAGGATCAAACATACTAGTTTCATTGTAAAAAATGAGAAATTACTAGTTCAAAATATTAAACATGATAAAATAATGGGAAAATGACGATAAGTAATGAAAATGACTATTCATTTTTACAATTTGACATTCACCTTCAACAATGAGAGGTTTTAACACTTTTGCTCCTTGATATTCTGCAACTGATTGCAGTCAATACCATTGATCATTTCCAGTTCTTTCACTTCTAGATAAGAGCTAAGAGCCATCTCTTTCAATTCATGGTCCCTTTTTATGAATTCATGCACATTTTATGGATTTTTGAGAGCCTTGGGGTTCCAAAAATTCTCCTTAGGACTAACGCATGACCTACCTATCGAAAATTGTGTTGCACTTGGGAAACATTTCACTACAAGAAGGGGTGAAACGCTCTTTCATCCCTTCTGGGTGAACGTCAAGTGCAATTCCTTAGCTAAATTTGCCAGGTTTTCTCAAAAATCATTTTTATTTTACATGAAAAGGATCCTAATGAGTGTCTTATTTATGTTTCAGGTACTCATTAACACAAAATTGCCTTTGTGTGGAGAGAAAGATAACATGAAGAACAAGAATTGAATGTAGCAAAAAATCCTACCACCATTCAGGAACTCAAAAATGGTGGTTTGTCAAAATTATTCTAGCTACCCGCATTGAGGCAATAGATGGAATTAATTAAGTTCCTATTTCATTCATGGGAAGTACATGCATAAGCATTTAGGTTAGGGGAACATCTCCTTGAGATAAAAATTGAATACATATACTTTCTCACAGGCTTTTCCATGATGGGTGCCCCCATCTATCTCCTAGGATGGAGAAGTGGATGAGAATCAGTAAATGATTACATTGCCACTCATTGTAGACCTTGAGCACAACCGACCAGAGATGGTAAGATCAACATTAGAGATGTGACATGTCTGCCTCTGAGAACAATCCTCTTCATGATTTCTAGATTGGTCGATAGCATGATACTTCATGTAGCTAGCCGACCATACATGTAGTATGATCTACAATGTCTACAACTGACAATATTCAACTAGAGCAAGGGGGTATTTTTCAACATGAAGGAACAAATGAATAAAGAAAAATAAGAGAAACTCAAAAACTTTGGATATGATTCAATTATGATTCCTTTTTCCCTCGAGCAGATTCCATTGTTACAGCCTCAATAGATCATGCCCGAGCCCATTTATGTGAGGGTGTCATAGATAAGGAGGTGGATATATCTTATACCTCGACATGCAGGTCCATTAGTGGTTAGTTTCACACTAGCATTATTCATATCCTTGCGTAAACAGCTCATCACGATTGGTGTTTATCCATATGTAGGAGTAGATTTTTGTGAAGGATTTGAGCTCGTACTTCCTAAGGGTGAGAAATTGGGTGTTATGGGTAAGACATTTTAACCAATTTTTTTTTTAAGAAGTTCTACAATTTTTTTTTGTGTTTTTTTATGTTTCGAAGACTAAACTATTTATTTTCTTCATGCATATCTCAGACCTGTTTGACCTATAGGAGCTTCAAATATCTGCGACACAGGGGAGCCACATGCAGTTGCAGTACTAGCACAGGTAGTCATGGTAGTATGGGATGCACCATAGGATCTTGATGTAGCAAAGACCCTTACATAGGTGGAGCATCACATGGAGGGGATGACACATGAGATTGATGAGACAATGGTTGATCAGATCCCTATGTGATTCTATCGATATACTATTGGAATGCCTAGTTGTATTGGTTGGCTACTATGCAAAATTGATCATGAAATAACACATTATCACGAGCACTATTAGTCTATTGAGGTTCATAGTTATATTTTCATATAGTTTTTAATGTAGGTCGTGTGGCCAATTGTGTCGTTGATACAAATTTTGCAAAACCAAAACTTGATATATATATATATAGTGTTTCCATGTTCCTATCATTCTTTTCAATTGATGCGATGTGTATTTAAAATTATTTACATTGGTTGCAAATGTTTATCTAAAACATGATTAGCTATCTCATCTACTAGTTTATTTAGATTTATAGAAGTATGTTCGTATAAGATGAAGTCGAAATTTCTTTCTAGAAGACGAACCCTTAGAAACACGTGTAAAATGGTGGGGCTTCTGATTGAATAGAAATTGGCCAGTTTTTATACCAAAGGATGTGAGTCAAATTTGATGACTAAATGGTCGATATTGTGTGTGATAGCATCAGACGGTAGCTCAACCACTATGCTATACTCAGCGATGTTGTTGGTAGAGAAAAAAAAAAAATCCCTTCTAGACTCACTAACTCACCATTTGGAGTAAAAATAGCCCATGTTGTGGAAGATAGATTCTGATTACTATGACTAGCACCATCAACATAACCGATTTATGGTTTAAGGGATGACGACATCTACAAAGAAAAAGTAGAAGGATCAATATACATTGTAGGAGACTTTGAAGAGACAAAGTGAAAACACACTCAAAAAACCTATAAACAATATGTACACAATGTACTATGCACAAGATTAATCATAGTATTTATTTTGGTACAACCCATTCCTAGGATTTTCCAAAGGGACTCTATTGAAATAAACTAACTCGTAGGCTCATTTTGCAAGCACACACTTGAAAATATACAAGCCTAACCACATTGGTTTGAACTTTCCCAAACATAAATTATCAGCCTGTTGGTCAAACAAAAGAACAAGGTAGCCTTATGGGAGGATACGAGGCTTGAAATTTTTTTCAACTGCACCTTCATACTTATTTTATGAAATTCATTAGCTATAGTGGAATCATGTTGAGTCTCATCCAAATGAGTCATATGTAAAATATTTTCCCCTTCAAGACAAATGGAAGGAAGAATTTTGATGGCTAGTTTGAGTGATGGAATATCGCATTCGATTGGGACGATCGCTTCCAAACCATAAACCAACTGAAAGCGTGTAAATACAGTACAATTTTACAATGAGGTTCAGTATTCCCAGAAGGGGGTGTAGATAAGAAAATTCCAGTCTGATTTTTGGACCCCTATCATACGTTGAATCATATTCTTAAAAAAAAAAGTGATATATTCAACCTATCCATTAGCCTGAAGATAGTAGGGAGTGAAAAATTCTTTGGAAAGTACTAGCTTTGAAGTTAGTTCGATCATCATATGATTTCGAAAATTCTTTCTGTGATTCGTAACTATAGCTTTCAGAACACAAATTTATGTGATAACATGATTGAAAAATAAATATGAAGCTGTTTCTCCAATTTTATTATATGTGGGCATCACTTAAGCCCATTTGGTAAAATAATCTACCATGACAATGATATAACCATGCCCTATTACATGTCATAAAGTTGATACCGAATTTTTCAAATGGTCCAATAATGATAATGGGATGCAATGGAGCAGGTGGTGCACAGGTCTTACGATCATAAATTTTGCATGAATGACACTTATAGATGAGGATAATACAATGTCGAAAAATAGTGGGCCAGAAGTAACTGCTAGAAAATTACATATTACAGAGCAATGGAACACATAAAAATATGCAAAAATTCAAACACAGAAAACATATAAAAAAAGAGAGACACAGATATATGTGATTTACCCAACTTGGGCTACGTCCACGGAGAAACAACCAGTCCTTCCTTTCTATTATCCAGCAAAATGAAGAGACACAACCTACACCAGATCCATTGTAATATCCTCTACTCTCGCACACAATTCCCATTTCTCTTTCTTGATCAGAATAAACACACCACATAAAACAGGAATACAATTCCCTCATGAGCCGAGGAGTTGCCTTATAGGAAAAAAAACCCTAGATTAAACAGAACTTATATCTTCAGATCATCTGCCAAATGAACAGCCAAGATCGACTATGAAATTACAATATTTAGCAAGGTGATTTTACATCTATTTTTAGCTTTGGGGGAGCTTCCCCTGAACCCCTGTCAGGGGGCCACTAGCCCCCAGACTCCCCAGCCATGAGGGATGGGTCCCCTTGGACCCCTGCAAGGGGGAAATTCCCCCCCCCCCCCCCCCTTGTGTGGAGGGGTGTACAGTCATCCTAGGGTATACATCCAACTCAAACAAATACCTCTAAATCAGAATGAAAATTAGGCTCCACACCCAACAATCTCCCATTTGGATATTGATTGTAGCAACTCCACTACTGCTTCATTTGTTGGACAATGACTCCACTTTGGACCTGGTAGTTTCTCATCTTCATAATCATAATTGAAGACCAATTGAAACTAAGCATAACCTCAGTTTATCCCCAGTTACAACTTTTTTTAACATATTTACAGGATTTTGGCTATTGTGTATCTTTCCCAACTTCAACTATCTATCTTCCAACACCGACCGTATGAAATGGTAGTTGAGTTGTATGTCTTTAGTATTAGAATGAAATGTTTATTTTTTTACAAGATGAATGGAACTATGGATGTCACTATATAACCTTCCCATCTACTACTTCTTACCCAATTCATCCATAAACCTTTGTAACCAAATAATTTATTTACTAGCCTCTGTAGGAACAACATATTTTGCTTCCATTGTTGAAATTACAAAAACACTTTTCATTTTTGAAACCCAACTGACAGTTGTTCCACATATAGTAAATACATACCGTGCAATGCTCCTCTTGTTATCTCTATCACTTGCCATATATGCATCAACAAATCCCAATAGAGAAATTTTTGAACCACCAACACATAAGGCGTGATTTGTGGTACCTCTAAAATACCTTAGAATCCATTTCACTACCATCCAATGTTCTTTTCATGGATTTTTCATGTACCTGCTTACAAATCCCACTACATGTGCAATATCAGGCCTTATGCAGGCCATTGCATACATTAAGCTTCCAACTGCTGATGCATATGGAAATTTAGACATATAATCCATTTCTTCTTGGATCTTGGGGAATGTCTCCTTACTAAATTTGAAATGGCTAGCCAAAGGTGTACTAAATGGTTTTTCATTCTTCATATTAAATCTTTCCAACAATTTTTTATGTACTCATTCTGAGACAATGTTAATTTGTGATGTTTCCTGTCTCTAGTAATTATCATACCAAGGATTTGTTTTGCAGCTCCCAAATCCCTCATTACAAATGAATTTTCCAATTTTCCTTTGAGCACATTTATTTCCTGCATGTTAGACCCCACAAAAGGAATCTCATCTACATAAAATAACAATATAATACAATTGCCATCATTTTTTTTTCAGATAAGCACAATGATTGGAGTGACATCTTGTATAACCTTGTTCAAACATAAACTTGCCAAATTTTAGATACCACTACCTCGGAGCCTTATTTAAGTCATGTAATCTCTTCTTCAACCTGCACACTAATTTTCCTTTCACTTTGACCTCATATCCTTGTGGTTGTTGCATGTAGATATATTCCTCCAAATATCCATGGATAAAGGTTGCATTTACATCTAACTGTTCAAGATGCAAATATTCTTCTCCTACAAGACTTAAAATAGTTCTTATTGAAGTCATTTTAACAACAGGAGAAAAAATTTCATCAAATTCAATACCTTTCTTCTCTAAAAACCCCTTCAGCACAAGTCAAGATTTTTGCCTATGATTTCCTCCATCTTCTTCCTTCAAACCGTAAACCCATTTATTATGCAATGTTGTTTTACCTGCAGGAAACTTGACTAAGTCCAAAGAGTGGTTATGTACCAAGGAATCCATCTCTTCTTTCATGGCTAGCTCCTAGTTCTTCCTGGTTTCTACCTGCATTTCTTCTTTATAACACTTTGGTTCACCAGAATGAGTCAAAGATACATAATTTAATTAAGGAGAGTATTTTTCATGGGGTCTACTTATCCTCGTAGATCTTCTAACACCACTAATTTAGGTTTTTCAGGTGCATGTTTCGATTGTGGTGGTTTTTTTTTGTTTTGGTTGTTGATTATTATTATTTTCAGGCACCTTTACCTTTTTTGTGATGTCATAAATCATTGTGTATTCTCTATTTTATTTATCTTTTTTCTTTTCCTGCATCTGATCCTTATACAAGACCTTTTCATTGAATATGACATGTCTACTCTTAATTATTTTTTCATTTCCATAATCATATAAGCGATAACAAAAATCATTAAAAACATATCCAATAAGGGTACATTTCTTTGATTTTTCCTGAAGCTTTGTTCTATTTTCTTTATTAATATGGACAAATACCACATAACCAAAAGGCTTAAAAAAAACTAGTTTACCTTTTTACATGTCCCTCCTCTAGAATACTACCATCCAAGGAACTTGAAGGCCCTCTATTTATGAGATAAACACCAATATCTACAACATCTACCAAAAATTTTAAAGACAATCCCGCATGCAATCTAATGCACCTTGCATGCTCCATGATTTTCCTGCTCATCCTTTCTGACACGCCATTTTTCTGTGTTGTTCCTAGAACTGTCTTCTCTCTATGAATTCCATGCTCTGAACAATACCTATCAAACTCTTTGCTGCAATATTCACCTCCATTATCTATATGAGACACTTCAGCTTCTTTCCTATCTGAATCTCAGCCAAAGCTACTTAAGTATAAGTTGGTCTAGCGTAAAGATAGGTAAAGTGTGTTTCCTTAGTATGTACTTTTATAACTTATAATCGGACGGTCACGATATGTGGTGATCCGACGGTTCATTCTCTCCTCAGTATTACCAACACTTGATCCATGGCTTAACACCCTATTGGTCCATGATCTCTATTTAAAGAGCATGGAGGTTCATTTGTTCGGTGACCATTTATGAGAGAATATTATGTAATTTTTCTTTCTTTATATTAATAAATCTCCTGAAGTGGTCGCATCTGCTCATGTCATGGACTGTTTCCCTCTTCAAGGGTTTCAACCACATCAAATACTGGTGTAGTGATATGTGATATGCTTGTGAGCAGTGACCTTTGTTTTTTGATCTAACGAACTTACCCTGTAAATTCCTACATGGTATCAGAGCTATTTCAGTGCCACATCCATTATTGATCTAAATCTGAAGCAATTTTTTACTGCACGCAACTGTCGTTTTCCAGATCTACTGTTTTTTACCACTTTCACACCGAGAGAACTTATCTCTTGTGTCTGGAGCCTTTATTCGAGTGAGGAACCCCTTTTGTTTCATACGTAAAGGTTTTTGGTTTCCCTAGCTATGTCATTTTAGATCTGGAGTTATCAAGTATTTTATTTGTAGATATATTTATTTATCCCTCTGTTAATTTCGGTTTATAGTTATTTTTTTATTACCAGATCTAAACCCTCTTCTCTGCATATGCTCTTTTCTCTACACTATGTGCAATCTGGAAAACTAGAAAAATAAAGAAGATATCTTTCTCCTATGTATTATCTTTCCTCACAACTCTGTGCAATCTCGGGGAATCAAAAATAGCAAGAAAAATATTTAGGTTCCATTCGGACTAGCCAGAAATATAACATCAAGTCGAAACCCCCCATTCCTCCTTTCCAACAATTACTAAATTGTTTAACTAGCTCACTTGGTCTAAAGTTAATTTATGAGAAGAAGTCTTGGGTTCAAGTCCCTCTGTCAAGTTAATTTTTCTAAAAAACGTGTTTTCAAATTACTTTAAAAAAAGGAATTTTTGTCAAGTTTTTTTTTGAAAAAAAACACATGTAACTTTTTTTTTAAAGTTACTTTATGTAATAGTGTTTTTCACGCATTATGAAAAGTGAGTCACTTATAGTCTAAAGTCACTTTATATTTTATTTAAGTTACAATATACTTGGTCATTAGTTCATAAAGTAACATTGTAAAAGTGACTCTCACTTATTTATAAAAGTGGGTCTCATAAAGTAGTATTTTTTTATTTTTTTTTAATTTGAGCTTATTATATTAAGTTTGGAAAGGGGGTGGGGGTAGGGGGGGGGGGGGATTTATTTTTCTAAAGTACAACTTCATCATCAAATTTCAACCTGTCATGTCAGTACCTGGCATCTACTTCAAAATTTCTTCAAAAAATAATAACTTCATCCGGAAGCCATTTTCCGAGCCAGTTTTTTTAACCGGTGTAATTTTCAAGATCTTTCCACTATAGTAGTTAGTTTAAACCTTTACAACTTCACTTTTTAAAAATGGAAAGTGCATGCCTGTTTATTCTTAATAGAACCAATTATTTCCAATGAATATCGTACATGGTAGACTTACATAGAAGTAAAGAGATTTATAGAATAACCTCAGGACTAGAATCAAAACCTATCGATGAAGATAAAAAGGCTAAATACGAAAATAAACAAGATCAAGCACGAGGGTTGATAAGAATGTCCATTGCTCAAGATATGAGATTTCATATCCAAGGAATTGACTCCCCTAATGAAGCTACAAAAAATCTAAATATTACTTTTGGCATTCAAAATGAAATCACAACCTAGTAGCTTGAAAATGTGTTGCTTACATTGGACCCCAATAATTTCTCCTCTATTGAATATTTTTTGTCCAAATTCAAAACCCTTAGAATTCTCCTAGAAGGTTATAAGGTCAAAAAGGAATATAGTATTCTTATCTATTCCATTCATACTAATTTAGGCTCTGCATACTCTGTATTTTTTTCCACCTTCCATTCCACTAGAGAAGCCCTTGTTTCTCAAGGAACACCCTACAATTCCCCATCCTTTGATGCCTTTTGTGATTCTTTGATATGAGAAGAAGAAAAACTCTTACACCTTGGTCTTATTAATACTAGAAACTCTTCTAACAAAGACTTGGCAGCCTAGAAACAACCAAATCCAAAAAATCCTAAAAAGAAGCATCCTAAAAAGAATGATCCTAAACCAAACAAGGGTCTTAATAAATCTCAGCTACAAACTGAAAAACAACTCAACAAACTGATAAGGAAAATAAAAAAAAGGGAAGAAGAAATATAGACATTGCAAATTTTGTAATTGTGATGGCCATGTAGAGTCAAAATGTTTTAAGAAGATGGAAGCCTTGGAAGCAGCAATGAAGAAGCACAACGTCCATTTGGAGAACTCTTCAACTTCATCTTCAGGAATGGCACTTTATTCATGTGTTTGTCAAGCATCAAGATCTGGTTAAGAATGGAATGTATCATCTTCTTCTCATTCTATTGAGTATCTCTTTGATTCTAGAGCCTCTTACCACATGGCAAAAAATAAAAGCCATGTTTTATTCTTTAAATGATTGTAACACCAAAAATATTTAAGTTGGTGATGATATATCTCTTAGTGTTGTAGGGTATGGAACCATTCATCTAGATAATGGCTAGTTTAATGATGTATTATGTTCTCCTACCTTGTCCTGCAACCTTCTATCTATTTATCAAATAACTCATTCAGGTGAAGGGGAAACCATATAATTATCACCTCATGATGTTGTAATTAAGGACCTAAGATATCCTATACATATTTTAGCTACTTTCATTGCTGATGATTCCACAAGGTTGTATAAGTTTGACAACTTTGGGTCATCGTGTCTTCCCTCCATTTTTGTTTCTCATAATGATGAAGTGAGAAAACTTTGACATGGTGATTTGGTGAGTTAAACTAACACTCCCTTTAAACTCTATGTAAATAAAATATGGTGACAAGTCTTCCTATGGTATCTTTCTAAGATGGTATTTTTTCCAGTTGTGTACTCGGAAAACATCATCAGGATAGTTCTGAAAAACATGCCTCTTGGCACGCTTCAACCCCTTTGTAGCTTGTGCACGGTGATTTATGTGGTCCACTTCTAGTTGTTTCTTTCTCTAGCTACAAGTACTTCTTATATTTAATTGATGATTTTTCTAGACACACTTGGGTATACTTCTTAAAACTCAAGAGTGAAGTTTTTAACGTGTTCTTTCCCTTTAAGGAGTTTGTTGAGAAATATTATGGACATCAAATTATTAAGTTAAGATATGAAAATGGAGGAGAATATGTTAACAACAAATTTATGAAGTTTTTCATTGAGCATGGAATTCAATTGCAACATACTATATCATATACCCCACAAAAAATGGTGTAGTTGAAAGGAATAATCACACTAAAAGAAATGGATAATTTTTATGCTTCAATATAAAAGACTTAGTCTTAATTTTTGGGAAGAAGCAATTAAATGTGAAAAATTACATACTAAATCACACTCCTGCTAAGGTTTTAAGGAATATCACTCCAAAAGAATCATGGATCTCAATCAAACCAGATGTAAGTCACTTTCATGTTTTTGGAAGTGAAGCTTAGGCCCGCATTCCAGATGAGAAACATTAAGCCTTAGAACCTAAGAGTGAAAAATGTATTTTTGTTGGATATTCTGAAGATGCCAAAGGATATATACTTCTTCAACACAGATCAAAAAATGTAATCATTAGAAGAGATCTAAAATTTGATGAAAATATATCGGCTTACGAGCCTAGTTCGGTGGGTGCATCACCTTTGGCCTGCGAGCCTGATTCAGCATATGCACCACCTCTATCTATCTCTTCTACTTTTGACAACATTCCTTCTACTTAGGATGACGACAATGAGGATGAAAATATACATCCTCCACCTCCTTAGGATCTTCCTTCAACTCCACAACTTCCAAAATGGGTTTTCTCTACTCAGGATGCAACAAGTTCTCTTGCAGGTGACCCTACAGATAAATTTCGTACACGTTCTCAGTTCGACAAAGCCTCTTCTTTATTGGCTCAAGTTCCATAAAATTATGATCCAGATACCTCTGAAGAAGCTTTAGGTAATCCAAATTGGGATGCAACTATTAATGAAGAATATTGTTCCTTATTGGCAAACGATACTTGGGATCTTGTTCCTCTTCCAAAAGGAAGAACACTTGTCAGATGCAAATTGTTTACAAAAAAAAATTGGACCAGATGGAAAAGTGGATAAACATAAAGCTCGTTTTGTTGCTAAAGGACTTTCACAAGTTGAAGGCATTTACTATACTGAAACCTTCACCCCTGTTGCCAAAATGAATTCTATCTTCCTTGTTCTTTCCGTTACTCCCTCCTTTAAATGGGAAGTTCATCATATGGATGTAAAATATTCCTTCTTACATGGGGACTTTCATGAAGAAATGTACATGAAAAAACCCCTTGGCTTTATCCAAAAAGAATCTAGCCTTGTTTTTTTCCTTAATAAGTCTATCTATGGTCTCAAAAAATCCCCTCGGGCTTGGTATGCCAAAATGGATAGATTTCTCTTAGATAATGGCTTTTCTAGATGGCATTCCAACAACATTGTCTACACCAAGAAAGTGGGTAAATCCTTAATCATCCTTGTCATTTATGTTGATTATCTTATTCTTACTAGTAGTGATCCCAACCATATAAACCATGTGAAGTCTAGCCTCAAAAAGAAGTTTTAAATGGCATACTTAGGACACTTGGATTATTTCCTTGGTCTTCAAGTCTTCCAATCCAAAATAACTATATATATTTATTTCTTTGACCTAATCCTCTCAATTCTTCCCAAATATCATTTGGTGTTTACCCTTGAAGATGGACTCACTTATGAATTCTAAAATGTTTTGTTACTAAAAAACTCTGAATAGTTTATTCCTCTGTTTCAAAATCTACTTCACTTGTATGGATTCTCTTTTCAGAAATTACCCTTTCTCAGTCCAAGTATGCCCGTGATATTCTCCACCACTTTCACATGGAAGACTGTAATCCATCCCCTTCTCGCTTTTAGTTTGGATTCAAGCTTTCAATCACTTTTACTTCCCCTGAGGTTGATGCTACCTTATATCGTCAAATTGTTGGTAAAATTCTATATATAACCCATACCCATCAAGACATTTCCTTTTGCATTGGTCTTGTTACTCAGTTTATGCACAAACCTCATGAAAGTCACTAGAAATCAACTAAAATAACACTTTGATATGTTGAGGTACAATTCAGTTTGGGATTGATTATCATGCAATAGAATCTCCATTGTTGGTTGGTTTCACTAATTCTGATTGGAATGGTGACACTGGTGATCAAAATTCTATTGTAGGTTATGTATTCGCTCTTGGTTCAAGACATTTTACATGCTCTTTTCAAAAAAAAAGTCCCATATCTCTTTCTTTTCGAAAATCAGAGTATCATGGTGTTGTTGAACCAGCAAGGAAGCCCTGTGGCTTTGTCAGATCCTTTCTAAATTTGGTATTCATCAACAACTTCCAACTACACTTTGGTGTGATAATCAGAGTTCCATTCAGCTATGAAAAAAATCCAATTCAGCGTCAGCGAATAAAACACATTGAGCTACACATGCACTTCATCAGAAAGGTCATTCATGATCATGTTCTTGAAGTTTACTATTGTTCAACCAATGATCAAGTTTTTGATATCTTTACAAAGGCTCTCACAGAAGCGAATTTTACCAAAATTCAATCTATTCTTGGAGTTCAATAAATTTATCATTAAGGGGGGAATAATATCTAATGCCTCCTTCCTTCTCCTATCTTATCAACTTTTTAAGTATTTCAATCCTATCTGAAGTTGTTCTTGAGGGGGGATGTTAGGATATTCTGACATATAGGAAATAGTTAAGTATAACTTGGTCTAGCATAAATTTAGGTAAAGTGTGTTTCTTTAGTATGTACCTTTGTAAATTATAATCTCACAGTCACGATATGTAGTGATCTAACAGTTCATTCTCTCCTTGGCATTACCAACACTTGTCCATGATCTCTATTTAAATAGCATGGAGGGTAATTTTTCCGGTGACTTTTTACGAGAGAAGCTTATGTAAATTTTCTTTCTTTACATTAATAAATTTCTTGAAATGGTTGCATTGGCTAAGGCCATGGACTGTTTACCTCTTCGATGTTTTTAACCACGTCAAATATTGTTTTACTAATTTGTGATTTGTTTGTGACCAGTGACATTTGGTGTTTGATCAAAGGAACTTACCCTATAAATTCTTACAAAGCTTTCCATTTCTTGAAAGTATAAAATACATTAGATTTATTTTGAATACAATAAATCCAAGTTTTTTCTAGTTGCATCATCAATAAATGTAACATAATAATTAGAGCCACTAAGAGATGATGCCTGAGAAGGTCCCCATGCATCTGTATGCCCAAGCTCTAATTTTTCATTGTTCTTTTCTTTCCCAACTCTAAGAAATATGACTCTCTTCTGTTTTCCATAAACACAATTCTCACATAAATCCAAATTAATATTCTTCAAACCTCGCAAAAAAATTCTTGAGTGAAGAATCTTCATCCCCTTCTCACTCATGTGTCTGATCCTATGATGCCATAATGCTACATCTACTCCTGTGGAGTTTAAATAATTAACACAATTAGAAATACCATTGCATACATACAATGTGCCAACCTTCTCTCCTTTTTCTATTACTTGGGATCCTTTAGTGACCTTCCAGTTTTTATCTATAATAGTTGCACACAAACTTCACTGCCTAATTGCCCTATTGAAATAATATTTTCTTCCGATCTGCAACCTGTCTTACCTCCTTTAATAACCATTGGTTTCCATTCTACTATTTTACAAGAACTTTAACCATTCCAATGTTTTTATAGGTTTTTTCATCACCCAGATGAACCTATCCCTAATCTCCTTGAACATATTCATTAAAATGTTTCTTATCAAGTGTGGCATGGAATGAGGCCCCTAAATCTACCACCCAAGCATCAATAACATTTTCTAAAGAAATAATCAAAGAATTTTGCGACACATCACTTGTCACATTTGCTTCATGATTGTTTTCTTATTGTGTGTATCCTTCTTTTACCTTCCGATACTTAACATACTTCTTCAAGTGTCCATTTTTATCACATTTCCAGCACACTATCCTTAATCCAGACTTAGATCTTCCTTTCCTTGGTTTCCTGTGATATCCTGTGCTATTTCCTCTTTCCATTTTTCTTCCCCTAGCTTTTCCATCACTTTTCCTCGCTGAGGATAGCACCAACAACATCATCAAACTTTAAAGTACTAGATCCAAAGACAGAGTTGCTAATGTTCATAACTAAACCATCCCAATTTTCTGGAAATGAGCATAGAAATAAAAAATCCCTAAATTCATCATCAAATTTTACCCCTACAAAACTTAACTCACTAGTAACCATATTAAATTCATTTAAATGGATAGCAATAGATCCACCTTCTAAAATTTTCAAACTAAATAAACGCTTCATAATAAATACCTTATTTGAGGCCAGGGGTTTTTCATATAGTCTCCCCAATGTCATCATTAAACCCTATATTGTGGTTTCCTTTGAAATATAAATGGCTACATATGCTGCTAGGCATAGCCGTATTGTTCCAAGTTCCTTTCTTTTGAGAATACCCCATTCTTCATCTGTCATATTCCACGAATTCTTTGTTTTTCCACTCAATGGTAGGTATAGATCTTTTTGATATAGATAATATTCCATCTTCATCTTTCACATTTGGTAGTTTTGGTCGTTATATTTCTTAACCCTAAACCTACCGTCTTTCTCCATTGCTCCTATTCAAACCAGGAACTCTTCTTTCCTGTGAGTTGATTAGCCAAATATACCATTGGCTTTGATATCAGTTGTTAGAAAATTATATATTACGGAGCAATGGAACACATAAAAATATGCAGAAATACAAACACAAAAAACATATAAAAAAAGAGATACATAGATATATGTGGTTCACCCAACTTGTGCTACGTCCACAGAGAAACAACCATTCCTTCCTTTCTATAATCTAGCGAAATGAAGAGACACAACCTACAATAGATCTATTGTAATATCCTCTACTCTCTCACACAATCATCCTTTCTCTTTCTTGCTCAAAATACACACACCACATACAGCCGCAATACAATTCCCTCATGGACTTAGGGATTAAATTATAGGGGAAAAAACCCTACATTAAACATAAATTATACCGTCAAATCATCTGATTAATGAGCGGCCCATATTGACTACGAAATTACAATATTTTACTAGGAAATTTTACATCAAATTTTAGCTTCGGGGGTGCTGCCCCCAGGCTCCGCAGCCATAGGGGATTCCCCCCCCATACCCCCTCACGTGGAGGGGTGTACATTATTCCTGGGGTATACATCTGGTTGAAACAACGACCTCTAAATCATGATGATAATCAGGCTCCACACCCAACATTAACAAACACGTAAGACCTTTTGCATGGTAGCATAGTCAAATAAACAACTGCCACATGCCCCCGAATGGAATTCATTAAGGAGTTTATCGCCCTACTCGTGTGTGAGGAACCTTCGTAGAATTGTATCGATACCACATCGATAAAGAAATTCGCCAATGATAACTTAATATTTGGCCTTGTATCAGATACATCGTTGCTTGGAGCAAGAGCTATCACACCAGAAATTATGGGTCTAGATATAAATAATAATGTCTCCATACCACGAGTTAGATGATGAAATCAAAAACAATGACTCATCAGGGATAGAATTGTCATATGTTGATTCAGAATAAGGGGAAGGAAGGTGGCTCATAAGCTCAGCGAAAACCAACGATTTGTTTGACTTGGATTTCATTAATTTGAGGTCAAAATATTACAGGATGACGATCCATTTATATTATTTCCGCACAAGTAATTAATGTGAAAAAATGTATGTCATAGTGTTGAAATATGAAACAACTATAGTTTTCTGGAGCAACATGTAATGGCGAAACCTTTGGACAGCATGAATAGTCGCCAAAGCCAACTTTTCTACATGCGTATACCTGATCTTGGTATAATTGAGGTTCTGACTTAGGTAATATATAGAGTTCTTTGTCCCTATGTGGTCCTCTTGGAACATTACCATTTCTATAGTAGAAATGGTAGCAGCGAGGTAGAGGAAATAGTCACGCTGGTAGTCAAGGGGATAAAATAAAGATGCTTGAACATGTACATATTTCATGGCATCAAACACTTTTTGAGTTGTGTTATCCCAATGGAAGGGAACCCCTTTCTTAAGTAGGTGAGTGAATCCTTTGGTCAACTCGACATAATTAGGGATGAAACGTCATAGGAAGTTAGCTTTTCCTTGAATTCATTGGAACTGAAGGAGTGAAGAAGGTGCATTTAGGTCAACCATTTCCTGTACTTTCAGATGATGAATCTGAATTACTTGCTTTGAAATAAAAAACCTAGAATTCATCCAGAACTGACTAGAAAACATATTTGTGTGGATTAAATCAAATGTTATAGTATCTACATTGTCATAAAATTACCCTAAGATGCATCAGGTGATCAACTCGATGCATAGAATCAGTAGGAATATCATCCAAATAGGGTTTCATAGTGTCTTTAATATAAGGAAAAGTGTAATCCATGGTCTGTTGAAATGTGGACCCAACATTCTTTAGAATAAATGGGAGTTTCTGGTAGATGAATGTACCCCAGGGAAAAATAAATTTAGTATTAGGTTGATCCACCAGGAGAATGTTGATTTGATTATATATAGAGAAACCATCCATGAATGAATATATTTCACAACTAGTGCCATCATAAAAAATATGGTCGATGAATGAGGTGATGCATGATGATGGCAAGTGAAGAAGCTCCATATGCATGCAAAACCAAATCAAAGTGAAAGAACACTCATGATTATGGTGCCAAATCTAATTCTTTATTAAAAACATGAGCATAACTCCAAACTTTACACATGCCTTTGAGAGGAGAAGGCTATCCTATTTATAAAAAAACATAAGAAGCTACCTCATTAACGAAGATCCACTATTCTCTCCCTATATCCCTAAAAATATCAACCAATTAAACACATATCCCATTATCCATGATTTTTCTCCAGGAGATATGGTTGATTCCTATCCCAAATCTTCCTCCAATCTTGAAGAGAATTCGAAATTGATCCTTGGAGGCCACATAAGGGAGTCGTGGAAGCTTCCAAATGACCTACACTTGTCATGAAACTCAAGCCACTTTTAGATATTAGCAATTATATGTCATTTTTCTAATTTTTAATCATTAATTAACTATAAACACTTGAAAAATATAACTTTAGGAAAATACAATTATGAGACCATATGATGATAGAGATGTAGGGTTATATAGTGACAAAGTGATGGAATGAAGGTGATAAAAGTGAAATGAGGTGTGAATGAGGTGAAAATATATGTCATTTTGAAGTCATTTTGTAGACCCAACACCTAGTTTGACATAAATGTCAGGAGGTATCATCTCTTCTATATTTGAAAGATTATTCTTGGAAGCGACATTGTGGATAGAAACAGAACTTTCAAAACATCTGTTGAAATTGCGTAGATAAACATCACTGAGATTACCCTTAATGGAATATGGTAAGGAGGAACACTGCCGATGATCATCCCATGGCACACCATCTGGAATTATGATATCCATGATGGTCTTGTTAGTAGAAAATACACGAGAGAATGAATAATAATATGTGCCATAATCCAATGATTGATCGTCCCAATTGATCGAGGTAAAGGTATGTGCCACACAAGTTGAATAGATAGCTTCGTAATCAAGTTCAATAGGGCTAAGCGACATTCAATCTTCAAAAATATTGATGTTAGTTTCATATGGTATTATCCATGAATCAGTTTGGACAATATAAATCGATATCATCTTGATATAAGAAATTTAAGATGAGATGTTAGGAAGAGGAGGAGGAGGAAGAAAAAAGGTCCCCATGAGCGAGGGTTCCTTCAACAGTCCAACCCCGACACCCTAATAAGAGTGTAGGTCTTCCCCTATGAGCAGGACACTTCTAGTAACATGGGAATCATAGGCAAAAAAGGTGAGTTGGTTGATTGCCACAATCCCGCCTTTATGAAGAAATATGATCATATGGAAGTAATTTGAAACAAATGCGTCCATGGTGTATACACATGTACGACCCAATAAAATATTATAATCCATAGGTCTTTCAATAAATTCTACTTCTATAGATACAGGCTTTCCCCCTAATTCCACTTGTAGAGAATTTAGAATACCACAAGGGTTATATGTTCTTCCATCGAAAGCTTTCAATGTGGTGGATAACTGAATTAGTTGAGGAGAACCAATAACCTTCCAACAATACATAAACATGATTCTAGTCGAGGCTCCCTCGTCCACAATAAAATAATGGGCATTCTTACAGCGGATCAAAACCTGGATCATAAAGGGAAATTGAGCCATAAGTTGATTGGAATAGTTCTTGTGATTGAAAACAAGTTTGGAACACGAAGGATTCACACATTTGATAGTCGAAAGCAAAGCCTTCTTTTGGGTGGGGCAGTTTTGGAATACCTCAAGGTTCGACATAGTTGATGGCGAATGAGATAATTCCTCATCTAAGTTGTAATTTGAGCAGCACTAACACGAGGGTTGAAAGCATAATTTTTTAAAATTCCATTTAGAGCCTTAATAGTCATCTCTATAGGAATTGAAGGTGGAGGAGGATTAGATGGAGGTGATGCTGAATTGGTAGGTTAATCATTAGCCTGACCATTTGGAAGATTCACATTACCATAGTCCTCGTTGCAAGTAGCCACCATAATGTCATATTTATGCTTCATGGAAGAAAGCATTAAAACCATGTTATAGAAAGATGAGTCCCGAGAAACCATATGGGTCTCTTGATTGGGAAACAGGTCAGTCAACACAATGGGAGAATTGTAAGATTTCAAAAACTGATTCAATTCCATGTGTTGAGGACATTCACGTGTAAATTTCTCCTCCTTGCAAATCAAGCATGGGTAACAAGACTTTTGTTTCTCATCAGAGGACTGATTTTTTTTTTTAGCATGTGGTGAATAATCTTCCTTATTTTTTCCTTTTCCTTTCTTCTTACTTCATGCTTGTTGTTGAGATTTTCCTTTATCATATGAAATGAAATTTATCTCAGAAGAAGAAGCCATAGGAGGATTGGATGAAGAGTTTTGCAAAGAAATAGTGAGAAAAACACTATATGGTTTGCTCACTATATGCAAACTGTCAGAACCCATGATGTCATCAGTAGCATGATATTATTTACCAGGAGTGAAAGTAACAATGTTCAAAAGTCTCAAAGCATCTGGTATATTTTCCTAGAGTGTGCTATATTGATTATAGATGAGGTCCAAATACTGAGCATGAGAAATTACTTTCTCTTCAATAACGACTCCACCTTTAGGTACATCCTTTGTGATAGACGGAAACATGTATTTAATGAACCATTCCTCCAACAATTGATCCATAACTGAGGTATTAACCAACCGGCGATGCCGCCTCCACTCATGAATGCGATATGAAATGTGAGTGGATTTAGATTGTTTGAAGTTGGTTAGAAGTTTCATTCCAGTTTCATACTGGATGGGTAAGTGGAAATACATGAGGAAGGTGGTAGCTAAGGAATTGAAATCATGAAACAATGTTCTAGGTAACTCAATGTACCATTTAGTTGCAGTACCTATAATAGTATATTGGAAAAGACATAATCATGTGGATTCATCATTAAGGGAGTTGGAATAATACCAGAGATGATACATAATGACATGTTTTGATGAGTATTCTCTAGGATTCCCAGTGAATTTTGGGATATCGAAAGGAAATTTGGTGGGAATTATTGGCCACCAAGGTGAATAAGCAATGGTATCGTTGGTAAACTAAGTTAAATATGGAAATTCAAGAGTCGCCACAAAAGGTATCTATCAGTTGAAATATGGTGAAGGATACTTTAGATAAGAAGGAATCGCATGGGTGACTAGTGCGTGCATCTCCGAAAAGGGAGGGTTCTTATAAGGAGGAATCTGGGCATGAGAATAAGGAGGACTCTAGTAACCAGCATATGCATAACCTTGTTGAATAGCTCCAAGATAATCTTGCAAAGGCTGGAATGGTTGGGTTTGGAAGTGTTGGCCTTTAAAAGGCACTTGAGGAATTACCCTCATAGGGTCTATACTGCTTCCCTGTAGGATTTTTCATCATCCCAGAATAGGGTGGGTCCGATTGGGATTGCGCCATACTATACACATTTTTTCCTACCAAAATTTGAGGAGTACGTTGTCCAAGCCATTGGGACAGTAAGGTACCTTGTAAAGGCTAGGTAAGTGGGACCTGAGAGGTACCAGATACCGACAGAATAGGTTGTGATGCAATGAAAACCTGTAAAGGATTGATTACATATATTTGAGCTTGTTGGGGTACAAATGGGTCGATAGGAATTTTAGATGAATATGGCACAGGTTGAGGATTCAAAAATCAGGCCCAAAATGAACTAGGTTGGATACGAAAAGTATGTTTCCAAACACTGGTAGCCATTCCAGGATAAGGATGACTATAATAATTCTTATTACCAGCTTCAGTTATACCAAAAATAGGTTTCCCCCCAGCCAAAGGAGGAGGGGATGATGGAGGAAACTTTGATCCAGATCTAGGGTACCCAACATAAGGAGAGTTAGGATGTTGAAGATAACATTTCCCACTAATATAAGGGACAGTTTGTTGTTCAGTTGTAGGTGTAGGTGGAGGAGGAGGATTAGACTGATTGGAATTCATAAGAGAAGTAACAGATGGAATTCTTGAATTAGATTACATGGGAGAGGTCCAATGAATGGAAGTTGCACCAGAAATGGTAGAATATAAAGATTGATAACCAGGAGGGATGGACAGGCCACCATATAGGGGTGTTTCTAGTGATGAATTAAAACATAAATGATGTCTCAACCATAGTGGTGTACATAGGTTGAGAGGTCGGATCAGATCCAGTCATGGTTAACTGCAACCTAAATGAATATTGCCACGAGAGGTACGTGGGTCAGTCCAAAGAATCAAGTAAATGACTTTGTGTTGGAGTTTAAATAGGAGGAGGAGGATCAATCTGATAAAAATAGAGTCCACTCAAATGAACCAAAGTAGAGGGATGGGGTTCTTCTTGTGGAATCTCATCAATACTCACAAGACCATATGGAAGAGGTCCACCATTAGGTCTAAGATATATATGGGTGGAGGTTATGTATGAGACAAAGGAATAGAAGGCGAAGGACCTGAAGTAACAGGTGAATATGGATGAGGCTCCTTAGGTTCAACAACATCGGGAATTAGAGTGTATGACTCAGGAAATTTAGGTCTAATGACCCGAAGTAATAAGTTTTAGGGACATTGGTTTTGATTGTGTCAGATTCACTGGCAAGAGTAGATGTAATATCAGGCTTGGAACTAAAAGGGACATATGATTCTAGTGGATCAATATCAAGAGGAGGACCAAAAGTGGTTCCCAATGTTCTATATTCAGTAGTTTATGTCTTCTTACAATTCTCACGATGGCCAGGAGTAGCCTTTGATGGAAGAGGAGGTCTATTTTTCATTCTACCCAGACAATGGGGTGGGGTATTTTGTTCTTCCACATTGGATTAATAAATTTTATAAATTAACGCAAAATAAAATAAAAAGAGGGTAATCTAGGCATAAAGGGTTAGCAAGCAATCATGAACTGTAATATACACCTTTGTGAACCAAGGAATTAATGTCATTAAGGTAATTTTGAGGTCTAAAATGGGCCTCCTAAAGAAATTATAACATAATAGTGGAAATAAAAAAATAATATTAGACTACATCATCAAATTTTAGAGGGAAAAAATAAAAACAATTTTTTCAACTCGAATTTTTAACTTATCTCCCTATGGGTTTACTCAAATTTTGAGTGGAAACATTAGTTTGATGGAGAATTTGATTACTCATCCAAGGAGTTCCAATGTTGCATAATTTCTATGGACCTTCTTACACGAAAAATGAGAAATACATGAAAAACATGATTACAGTCATAAATTTTCAGGTATTTCTCATTTTTAGTGTATCATGGCTCATCGAAAGTATCCAACATGGGTACTCCTTGGATGAGGAATTAAATTTTGCATCCAAATAGTACTTTCGTTCAAAATTTGAGTAAAACATTAGGGATATAAGTTGAAAATACGAGTTGAAAAAGTAGTTTAATTATTTTATTATTTTTTAATATTTTTACTCTTTTACTCGAAAAATGGTGAATCATCCCCCATGGTTGACATCATAATTTTGAATCCTATTGGTTCTTATAATTCTTAGTTGTACATTTTTCTTAGGAGGCCCATTTTAGACCTCAAAATTCCCCTAATGATGGCAACGTATTTCCCTGAATGTTGTGTTTAGTGTATCACGATATACAAGGTAGTTGACTTGGTTACCCATGGTGAGGATAGAAACCTATAGGGGACTCGCAAAATATACTTAACTGTATGTGGGAGTTTTTCCCGTAGTAGTGTTGTCTAATGTGTAACCATTCGATGAGAGCGTTACCATATACTTTAGGTGCATGGAGCATCGTCGAATATACCCAAAGGTATGTGGAGAATTATCATATACACTTACATATGTGGAACACAATTTGATTCTGAGGATGCAACCGTGGAAAGTAACGACAACTCCTACATTTAATGATGTTGTAACATGTCTCTGGCATAAACCTCTAAGTGTTTGTGTCAATGTTACAAATGCTCCTTAAGTTGATTCAATAAATTTTACTGTTTATCTTTGATTAAGTTTCAATTTTGGGGCTCACCACGAATGTCACTTGAATGTCCTAAAATGAAAACTAGCATGAGGAAATGGAATCTTTCTCATTCAATGAAAAAATATATAAGGAATAGAAGAGACAAATAGTATGCAACAAACAATATGCATCAAACAAATGTGCAAAATGCAATCCATTTCCAATGCAACTGTTCCTATTTCAATACACACACAAAAACCTAAATTCCAATGAAAATATTTTTCTTTTCAAGTTCGTTAATTTTTTAAAATGAAGAAAAATAAGATGCAAAGTTTAGTCACTAATTGAAATAAACTTTCAGAATGAGGACTAGAACAATAATTCATTCAAGCAACCAATGATCAAACAAAATTAGTATACAAGCAAGCTAATGATAAGAACAAAGAAAAATCTTAATAAATCCTTATCAAAGGAAATCAAATGAAAGTGTAAACTAAATGGAGGCTTCACAGGGACCATAAGACACTCAAGACTCAAGGCAGGGCAGTTTGATGCAGGTTGATAGAAGAGAAAATCAAGGCAAAGGAAAATTCATGCAAGAACATGGGCCAAAATATGTGCAAAAAAGGCACCAGTGCCTTGCAACACAATCATAGAGAGGGCTCTATAGAGGTGCAATTCTCTGTCCCTAGACCAGAGGGAGCATTGGTGAAGAATAAGGGAGTTGTGACACAAATTTTGTAATTGAGACTCAATGAAAGGTATTCCTAGGTCAATTATTGATTGAAGATGACAGTGAAAGTTAAAATAAGAGGTGAAACACGCAATAAATACAAAGAAACCACCAATGGAATATACCTGTCCCTAGTGGAGTCGCTAATTTGTTATACAAACTCTACGACTACGAACATAAGTGTCTTCCCTAGAATGGGTGGCTTAGTATAGAACAACATAAGGACAAAGTAATTATTTATTCCCTTAAATTAAATAGATAATGGGATGAATCCTACCTGTAATCTGATGTATGCTTCACACGTTTATTTTCTTGAATGCTCCAATCCTAGCTCCTGTCACCAAAATTAAAACCTGCACAATCAAACAATAGAAGCTAACGATATACGAAATATATGTAGCATCATCTATATAATTCATTAAATGGATCAACATGGAATCAAAATACATTAAATCATAATATCACATATAGAGAAACAAAAAACTCTTTATTAATATAAATGGAAGGAGTTACAACAATAAATAGAATTCGATCTTATAGAAGAGCTCCACGAGGCTGACTTGTTCCTTATTTGTCACAAAATGCACCTCTAATCACCCTAATTCATGGAATGTTATCTCATTACAATAGTAGCATAAGGGTATAATTCTATCTCCAAAAGAATACCCCTATCTCATGGATAGCTACAAATATATAGGTGAGGGGAGTAAGCTAGGAGTTCTTATCCAATTACCAATATAATGTTTAATATCTACTCTTGATGTGAGGATGGGATCAAATGATAAGGGATGGAAACTCCAAGGTAGGATATGATAGTATTAAAAAAATTTATCTGAGGTAAATGGTTGTAACAAATTCTGGAAGATTCTTGAAAAAGAGGTTTCCACAGTTTCTCTCTTTTTCTCGAATTTCTAGAACCAACAGAGGTGAATAGTGTAGAAACTTGTAGGTGATCAACGTGGGACATACTAGAGAAATTTGTAGCTGAACGGTGTCCTGTAAGATTCTAGGGAGCGTTGGTCCTTAAAATTATTGAAAAAAGGTGCTTTGAGGAAGAAACAATGGGATACGAAAGTTCTTGTATCTAGTTCTGAAGGATTTCTTATGGATATCATCATCTTTGATTCTCAACCAGTGATACCCACTTCTTAAGTCAATTTATGAAAAGACAGTTTCCCCTCTTACCCGGTAAAACAGGTCATCAATACGAGGTAATGGGTATTTATCCTTAATATTTAGCTTCTATAATTTTTTGTAATCAATGCGCATCCGAAATGTGCCATACTCTTTCTTGAAAAATAACTCTGGAGCCGCCCAAGGTGATAAACTAGGCCTAATGTATCCCTTTCTCAGTAGTTCCTGTAGGTTCATCTTCAATTCGAATAACTCAAGTAGACTCATTCGGTAAGGGACCCTCAACATGGGGGTTGCACCAGGTACTAAATCAATGGATAAATATATCTCTCTGCGGGGGGGGAGAGGTAAACTTGGAATTTTCTTGGGAAAAATAAATTGGAACTCTTTAATGACTAGAAGGGTCACTAATTTTTATTTTTATTTTTATTTTCACTTTCCTCCACATGAACCATAAATACCTGACACCTTTTCGTCTGCTCCTCTTCATATGTAAGGCTGAAACTTGTTTAACTGATACGAGTTTTGGTATTCCTTGAATTATTTGTGTTTGTCCCTTTTCGTCCATACAAGTCACTGTTTTTTCCAAACATTTTATAATTGCCCCTATTATAAGTCATTTTGTCACATCTGGTCAAACAACCTACAAACTGGATCAATCAACATCCTTTTACCCCTTGACATCATCATAGCACAAATATCTATGCAAGACGTATTTGCATTATCTTTGAATAATTTCTCACTCCCAAACTTAAAAATAAGAGTGACAGTCCAAAGTATTAGCAGAAAGTATTTTAATGTAGAATACCTCTAAATGTTTGAGAAATTTCAACTATACATTTTTCACGTATTAAATATTAATATGTAAAAGTGCTAACGAGATTATTTACTCACATTAAAAATTATTTTAACCCATAGAATATTATCTATATAAACTAGCTTTTTCTATTTAATCTAATTAAAAGAAAATAAGAAAATATCCTGAGAAAAGGAAATCTCTCGAGAAGAAATAGAAAGGGTGTGGACTTTGGATCCAAAACATTGTAGCGTAACTACTCTACGATAACCCAAATTGGCTTCTAAGCACCTCTCGATGAAAAATATATTTTTTATATTAATAAACTTAGGATATTAGATAGTTGAGATTTAGGAGTAAGGTGGTTGAGACTTAAAGGAAAATGGAAGGGAAATCAAGAGTAAATAAAAGAAAAAGGTAATAAATTAAGGAAAAGTGGGAGAATGGATAAATGTTAAGAAAAATCTGACAGTAAATAGGTTGAATTAGATTAAGAAAGTAAAATTTGTTTTTTAAAGTTACTTAACATGTTCACTTACCTTAGTTATGATGGAAAATGATGAATGGAGAAGAGAGGGATGAAGGTTACAAGAAAGAGAAATATTTTTTTTTTTGGCTCCATGTATGTTGAGGATTCATGAAGTAAAATGGTGGTGAGAGGCCATGAAAGAGATGTATAGAGTTTAAGAAAATTAAAAAATAAAAAGAAATATATAAAAGGATAAGAACATGTAAAAGAGAAAATATAAAATAAATATATGGAAAAGGAGTTTGAAATTGAACTTCTTGCAATTATAAGTATATTTATTCAACAAATACCCTAATGCATTTTCGAAATAGAGGAAATTAAACCTTGAGGAGGGAAGGAGTTTGATCTTGTTATACGCACACCAGTAATAATAAAATAAACCTATATGTGGAGTTTATGGAGTTGGTTATTCTTTGAGTTGATAGCATGAAGATTGCGATCTTTGGTTGTAGGTAGTATGTTTTCCTTATCTTTTTTACATTGATTAATTTAGGTGGCCTGCTCAACCAATGACCATGTATGATAGGGTGAGGCTCAAAAGTATCACTCGACTTTTCTATGATCCGTCATGATGTTATATCTAGAATATTAATTGGTGAAGGCACATCAAGATTTGAGAAAAAATTCCACCAAGGTGTATTATAAGTTAATGATCTCCCTCTTGAGCTTGAGTATTTTTGTATTTATCATACATTTTTGGAGGACCGGTATTTTTTGGGAAGGATGCCCAATGAAGTGATTATTTGAAATTGGGCTTGTGATGTTTTCAATCCTTTTGGATGGCACAACACACATACATGCACACAAAACATTAATAAGGGATTCTTATTGTCCCAATGCAATCCTTTACATTAAAGGAAAAACTAAATTGCAGTCCATGGACATGAAAAAACAGCCATGAGGTCCTTAAATAATGGATACATGATTTCTTGGTTGATAAATAAGACAAATTTCTTACCTAGTGTGGGTAGATTTTTGAGGCATGGATATGCAAGCTTGCTTTTCCCTCCAATGGATCAGTGACCCCTTTAATAGTAATAATTTATGAATAACTATAACATTTCTGCTGAAATTCTAAGGCAAGTGTAGTACAATAAATTTATTTTCCTGATAATTACTTCCTAATGATTTTCAAGCAGTAATTTTTATGCCATTGTTATCATTGCATAATTATACTCGGAAAATACCAACAATAAATTGAGTTGAAACATTAAAGATCATAGAAAGACAACCCTGAGCAATAGACATAATTTTTTCACCCGATAAATCCAACCTTTAGAGAAAACCCTGCAATAATATTTTCTTGAGGAGAAATGATCTTTCAGCATGGCTTACAAATTATATATTTGTCTATAAATCTATGCCAATATACAAAGCTAAATACAAGTCAAAATTGGTCAAATAATAGGAAGTCAACGTTGGTCTCTTGGTTTCTTCCAAAACTTATACACTATATCAAGGTTGGTCAAGGTCTCTTGGTGAGTCAACGTTTCTCTGTTTCTTGCAAAACTCATGCACTAGATCATTATCTCTTTCTCACCTTGAAATCATATACCACCTCTTTCAATGACTCGTTCTCCCATTTCAATCAACAACATAAGGTTTATTATGTCACATGTAGAAATTATACAACATGCATGTATATCATGGATTCAATATGATCTAACAATGTACTAAAGTTAAATACTAAATCTCTTATACAAATAAATTGTGGAATTAAAAACACAATCTCTAATCACATGAAGCAAAGAAGAATCAATCAAGCCAGAACACAGATAATTTCCCGTGGAAAGCTAGCTGCTCAAAACCCCACTATATTCTATTGTATATTCAACATGGAATCATGAAAAAATTACATACAACTCTTCTCACAAGAGCCCTCATGTACTCAGCTAATTGTCTCACACTGTCACACATAAAAATGATCAATACTTAGCCAATTTACTACCTCTATATTGTTGATCAGCGGCTATCATTGATGTCAACCCAAGTAGCACCAAGAGCTAACCCAATATTGCACGTGAATTTCTACCTACTAAATTAATATATTCTAGGTCAATAATGCTTTTGATGGTTTCTACTTGTCGAGATGTTTCCATTGATATATGGCACGCCATGTAATTCTTCACGGTTTGAGAGATATTCATGTTTGAAGTTTGTACCCCCAGTTAGTGGGCTAAAACTCCATGGGGTTGGGGCATGGGTCATTGAAAAGTCATAATTAATATTTTTTATGCTCCTAAAATCCCTCCCACGTTCACTTGTTGAAGCCCCTCTCAACTTAAGCATTCATATAAATTGTGATCTTCATTTCCTCCTTATGCAAGGGATAAGGCCATCTGAAACAGGTCATCATGGCATTTTCGCTCATCTGAAGGAAATCCTGAGGAAGCTATTGTAAAAATTTCAGATGAAGGTGCGCAATATTTTTTGATATATGATCTGTGGAAGTCAGGGTTTTTGCAAGCTCCTGAAATTCATCTCAAACAAGTGACCTTGGTAAATTCGTCATAACGCTCTCTCTGAGTATCGGATTGGAATTCTGTAAAAAGTGACGAATATTTCACAGTATTTAATTTTCACTCTATCTATTTCAGAGCCAAATGAAGAAACAGTGACACATGGCATGTTGTACAAGTTCGATCTGCTGAAACAGTCCATAATTAGGGCATTGTGAGATAATGGGTATAAATCTCTCTTGAAGAATCCAAATTGGGTCAAAACTATGGCATTGGAAAGACGACTCAAAGGACTCATACAGAACTAAAAATCATATATTGGGGATCTGAAATAACAGAGATACACTAGATTCAATACCGAGCTCCTAGAAGGAAAAGAAAAAGGTAGACCATGTGTTGTCAAGGGCTGCAAAGGACCATAATTTCTATGGCAGAAAAGAAAAACAAGGTGCACCAGAGGGTAGCATGACAAGAGCAACAACCAAGGTGCATAATAGCAGCAATAAGTTCATCATATGAAGTCTTCAAGTGGGCAGCACTGCATACAATCATTGTAAAGGTATCATTGTTCTTAGTCATTGTAAATACATTATTGTACAAATTGTACTAGTGTCTATCTGCCAAGGGTTGAAGAGGCAGTGTTGGGAGGTCTAGGATCATCATTAGGTGGTTGTGTCAAAGTTGGGGTTATGGTCTAGTATATCTTCTTCTTCTACATCATTTTATATCATTGTAAAGTGGACCATTTTCCCTGGTACAGGAGTCCATTCTTCTTTTATTCTTCTATAGGGTGGTAGGGTGGTGCTAGGGTGAGTTGTAGCTCATTGGGTGTTGGGGCATCCATTCAGTTGACTACTGAAAAATCTCGGGCGTTGGAGCATCCATCCAGTGGGAGCTGGAGAAGAATTATTTTCTAGATTCTATGAAGTTGGAGCTTTATTTTCAATTGGAGTTGAATAATAAAGAATTATTAGAAAAGCATTAGGTGGTTTTTGTCCCAGAGTGGGTTTCCACCTTAAAAATTGTGTGCATTTTTGTTCCTTTCGTTTGGTGCTATCATTGTACAAACATTGATAATAATTGAATATTAACTAATGCTCTAATTGAAAGGAATATTGATTCACCCCCCCCCCCCTCTCAGTATTTCCAACATAGACAACCTGCCTATCTTGCGCAATCCCTGATGAATGCAATCCATAAAGAATAGGAATTTTGGCCTTCCTTGATTATGAAAGTATCACGGAGACTCCAATGGGTGTTTAGTTTCATGGGCGCAACCCAGTAATCCTACAACTGATAGTCAACTTCCCTTTCACCTAGATCTCAACTCGGTCTCCACTAGATGTGACATGCATGCAGCTAATAACAGTAAATCCTGAGTTGCACGTGAGATCATTGATTGTGAATTAATTAATATTTAATTCACTTGATCTCTCACTAGTGTATATAACACTTACAACTAGCACGACTCAGTTTAACTCACCTAACTAAGTTAAACTGATTACAACCTGCATTAACTAATGCACCACTGCACTTTGAACTCTGTTACAACTAGAATTACTTTGCATGCCTCACCAACTACCTCTAACTCGAAATTCATGAGTTAACTGAGTTTATCACACTCATTTAACTATTACAATTTATTTTGAGATTAGATTACATTTTATTTTCCATCTTAATTAAGGGATAACTAAAATAGAAATGCACCAAATTTATCCCTGTCGGCCCCACCCTAGTGTAAGTGTTGCATGCACTAGGCGTGTGTGCTGAAATTTTCTTGTTGAATTTAAACACTCCTTCTCAACAAGAAAAGGATTATCCTTCACCCTGATCCTACCTCTATTGTATTCAAATTTTCTCCTGGTGAGCACCTTCGTCTGAATATCTGCATGTTTATCTTCCATGGGAATGTATTGAAGCAACATTATTATTCTCTGCACACATTCTCTAAGATGATGGTACCAGATATCTAAGTGCTTGGACCTATCATGAAACACAGGTTTAATCGAGAGTTTAATGCAACTTTGATTATCACAATGTATCACTGTCGGATCCATCTGAGAACCAAGCAAAACAACCTAGATCTTTCTCATTCAGATAGTCTCACATGTATCTTTGCATGCTGCCATGTACTCTACTTCCGCTAAAATGAGTGCCATCGATTGCTGCTTCCTGTTGTACCAATAAACTGTTCTCAATCCTAGGTTGAAGATCCCTCCTAATGTGCTCTTTCTGTATGATGGACTACCTTCCCAATCTGCATCTGTGAAGCTTCACTCCATCTGTCTTTCTGTACCATAGACCATACTCCGATGTGCCCCTTAGGTATCTCAAGACATGCTTCCTTTCCTTCCAAAAGAGCTTGATAGGCTTAACCATAGCTTGACTCAGTTGGTTAACTGCATAGCAAATGTCTAGGTTGGTGTTCACTAGATACATCAGTGAACCAACTAATTGCCTGTAGATAGTATCATCCACTACCTCTCCAGAAGTAGCATCCTTTTTCCTCCAATTTCTTGGAAGAGGAGTATCCATGGGTTTTCATCTCTCCATGTGAAACTTACCTAGTATCTCCTTGGCATACTTGCCTTGAGACAAAAAAATTTCACCATAATGCTACCATATTTCCAAGCCAAGGAAATAATGGAGTCCCATGTCCTTCATTTCGAACTCCCTTGCAAGATCCTCCTTGCATGAGTGTATCAGATGCTCATCACCAGTCAAAATTAGATCATCAACATAAAGAACAATAATAAATATCTTACCCTCAACCAAAATCTGGTACAGGTTTGCATCTTCTTCACTTTTGGTGAAGCCCAGTCTGGTGAAATAGCTGTCTATCCTAGTGTACCAAGCACGAGGTGCTTGCTTCAACCCATACAATGATCTCTTTTGTTGACACACTTGCGAATCTCTATTGAAGATATCGAAACCTTCAGGATTCTCTATGTACACCTCTTCCTCAATGATCCCATTGAGAAACGTAGTTTTCACATCCATCTGATGAATGCGCCAGCCCATCTGCGCTGAGAGTGAAAGTATGGATATAATGGAAAAGTACCTTGCATCAAGTGCAAAGGTCTCATCATAATCAATCCCCTCAATCTATGAGAATCCCAGGGGCACAAATTTGTCCTTGCAATTATCCACACTCCCATAAGTAGCTTGCTTTACCTTGTAGATTCATCTAGATCCAACCACTTATTTTTCGACCAATCTTGGGACAATCTCCCATGCACTTTTCTTGAAAATGGATTCATAGTCCTCCATCATTGCATCAACCCAAGTTGGTTGTTGCACTACTTCCTGAAAGGAATATGGTTCAGTCACAATACATTTTCTCATAAGAGCCATTTATCCAGTAAACCTGTCTAGATATTGTCTCTGTTTGTGCTATGAAGTAGGGGCTCCTACATTCTCTGCAGCTTCAAGTCTCAATATATCATCTTCTGTGGTGTGCCTTCTACCATTTCTGATGGATGGATCTGCATGATTTTTTTCGGCCACTCCATGAACCTCCTCATGTGGCTGCTCCACATCTTGAGGCTCATCCTTGGGAACCAAAAGTTCCTCATTTGCATACAAGTCCAACTACCTCTCAAGGGACAACTGCATGGCTTTCTCATCTTCAAATTTTATATCCCGTCACACAACAACGATTCTGTTGTTTGTAAAATACACTTGATAGTTGTTGGGTGTTTCAGTGTACCCCACAAAAATCCCAATCTCAGTTGTCGGTTCCAGCTTCTTCCTGGCATCTTTGGTCACATGCACATAAATAGATGAGCCAAAAATCTTAAAGTGTGAAACATCAAGTTTCTAACCAGTGAAATCCTCTTTAGGTGTGACTCATGCCAATTATCCTATCAGGACAACTGTTTTGCAGAAATACCGCAGTGTTGCATGCTTCCGCCCACATATGCATCAGTAGGCCCTTGATCATGCAACATCGTTCTTGCTGCACCCACAATCATTTTTTTCTTTCTTTCAGTGACCCCATTCTACTGTGGGTTATGAGGCTCTATCAGTTATCTTCGAATTCCTTTTTTTTTTTAGAAGTTCTTGAATTCGTTAGAGATGTATTCTCCACCATTATCACTCCTATGAGGTTTCACTTTCTTCCCAAACTTTTTCTCCACCAGTGCTTTAAACTCAGGAACTTAGAGAATGTCTAATTTTTCTTCTTCATGAAGAAGATCTAGCACTTACGACAAAATTCATCAAAAAATATCACATAGTACTTATGTTTTGTTGTCGAAGAAATAGAGAATGGTCCACACACTTTTGTGTGAATTCTCTCAAGGATCCCCGAAGCTCAGTTATCCTTCTCATGAAATATGGCCTTTACATATTTTCCCATAGTACATCCCTTGCATGTGTCTGACTGCGCAAGTGTACCCCTAGGAAGACCAATAGAAATTTTTTGCATGACTTTCAAGGCCATTAGGGGAATTTTGAGGTATAAAATGGGCCTCCTAAGAAAAATGTACAACCAAAATAAAATTTATAAGAACCAATAGGATTCAAGATGATGATGTCAACCATAAGGGATGATTCACCATTTTTTAAGTAAAAGGGTGAAAATATTAAAAAATAATAAAATAATAAAGCTACTTTTTCAACTCATATTTTCAACTTATCTCCCAAATTTGTTTCTCAAATTTCGAGTGGGAGTACTCATTGGATGCAAAATTTAATTCCTCATCCAAGGAGTACCCATGTTTCATACTTTTAATGGACCTTGCTACACAAAAAATTATAAATACATGAGAACACATGATTGCAATCATATTTTTCATGTATTTCTCATTTTTCATGTAGAAGGATCCATCCAAAGTATGCAAGATGGGTACTCCTTGGATGAGGAATTAAATTTTGCATCCAACAAGTAATCCTGCTTGAAATTTGAGTAAAAATTTTGGGATATAAGTTGAAAATATGAGTTGAAAAAATAGTTTTTTCTTTTTTTCTCTCAAAAATTTGATGATGTAATAAAATCTTATTTTATTATTTCTACTATTATTTTATAATTTCCTGAGGCCTATTTTAGACCTCAAAATTCCCCTAATTTCCATGGTGAATATGGACCAATCTCCTGTTCCATAATTCACCGTCATCGCGGCTCACCACTTTGTCTGCCTTGCCCATCAATGTTGCACAGCAATCTACATCCAGCTTGTAGAGATTCTTAACTCGAATCCCTATCTTCTTGGCTTGTCCTGTTTCGTGTTGCATGAAAGATTTTCCTTTTCTAAAAACAACATCATAGCCTCTATCCTCCAACATTGTAACTGAGACTAAATTTTTCTTCAAACCTCGTACATGCATTACATATTTTAATTGAAAGGGTTTACCTGACTACCTCTGGAAGGTAATGGTACCAATCCTTGTAGCATTGTACCGCTCATCATCGCTCATTTCAATATGCATCTAGAGATCCTTTTCCTCCAAGCTACTAAAAATTTCCTTCTCTCTCATTATGTGAAACGAAGTGCCACTATCCAAATACCACACAGATCCCAATGCATTTGACACCATCCATGCTATAATGAGAAGTTAAGCTCAAATTGTGAGGCCAAAGCCTCACTAGCTGTAGATCCTCCAACCTTCTTGTTCTTCTTCTTTTGTGGACAGTTAGTAGCATAATGCCCATGCTCGTTAGAGTGAAAACATTTCACCCTAGACATATCTTGCTTCTTTCCATCTTTTGACTCGGATTTTCAATGGAATTTCTTTCGCTTCCCCTTCTTCGCCTTGGAAGCCAAAGCACAATATTCTTCATATTCATTCTTAGATGAAGATCCATATATGGTGTTCCGTCTAAACTCCTCCTCCACCAAATCCGACCATAATCATTCCCAATCTATAAAATTCTCCCTTCCATTGACAGTGTCTCGATAACTATGCCAACTCTTGGGAAGTCTTAGGAGAGCCAAGCTCACCAAATCATGATTAATGACCTTTATACGAATCCTCCCCAGTTCATCCTGACATTGGACAAACTTTGATAGATATTTTGGTATGGAGTCGCCTTTCTCTATATTGATCTTCCTAAGTTTATCTTTGAGTGCCAATTTCCTATGGTCACTGCTGCTCTGAAATAGATCCGTCAAAGCCTTCCGCATTGCATATGGTGTGGATTTCCCATGGAGGCTCGAGAAAATGTGGTCTCGTACTCCCTCTAATAGGATCCTCATCGCCTTTGCCATTTTATTTTTCCATGCATCAATATTTACAGCATCTGTCAAAATGGGTTTAGGAACGTCATTGTCAATGAATTCATTCAAGCCATTGTCTTCGAGAACTGCCTCCATCTTGTCCTTCCAAGAAATATAGTTTAAGTTTCCCTCAATTTCATACTCCAACCTCAAGCCATTGAAATCCATTTCAATCCTAAATCAGTTGTAGCACCAATTTCCTCAAAAGAATCCACCTACAGGCCCATTTCCTCAAAAAAATCCACCTACAGGCCCCTAATGGTTTGCTGATATGAAATACTGATCAACTTTTCTAAGTAGCATGATCAGAGAAGAAAGGTTTTCAATGGATAAGCCACAGGTCTACATCCCAAAGATCAATTTCTGAAGTTCTTGACACCTGCAAGGAGCTACCATCCCCAAGTGGAGCCACTATTAGCCATCAATAAATTTTGCTTCAGCAAATGATGGCTAAAACAAGTATTTAGTCTTCAAGAAACAAATTTCCTACAAAATTTGTGACTTCTTGTAGCCTCTTTTTGTCCCTTGTAAAAAAAGGTCCATTTCCCTGATATTTTCACTTCAAATACTCCAAAACCCTATTGTTCCTAAAGAATGAACTGTTTCCTAAAGGTTCCATTCTCATCATTTCATGCCCCCCATTTCATCTTCATAAAATGCCCTCATATCACTCATTTTCCTTGTGAAAATCCCCCTTTCCTCTCTCATTTATCCTTATTTTCCTCAAAAAACCCTTTAAAACCACTTAACCCTTTCTTATTTGGTTTTAAAAAATCCTTTTACTTCATCTGAAACCTCAAAAAACCCTTAAAAAACCCCTCTTTTGGCCTAAAATGAGCCCCTTTTTTATAACACAGACTTTAAGCCCCTAAGGGCTTAAAAACCCAGCTCCTTCTCTGTCATATGACCAAGCCCCACAACCAGGCGCTAAAAATCCTAGCCACTAGCCCCTTTTTCTCTGCTTCAAGTCACCTTATCCCTCCATCGGACCCTCCCCTTCCTTATTCTTTAACACCTTGTCCCTTTATATATTTTCCCCGCCTTATTACTCCACAAAACCATCCTCACCGTTGATCTTTAAAGATCAACGGCCATCATCCTTCACCATCAGCCCATCTTCCCTTAGCCCTGGTTCTCCTTTCTCCCAGGAAACCTTTCCCTTCGCCTTGTTTAACCCCCTCCCTTCGTAATTCCATTTTCCCACACTATAATTCTCCTAACTAATCTCAACCGTCGATCTCATTAGATCGGACGGTAGCTACCACCTTCCCATTTCTCGAACTCTTCTATCTGTTCACCCCTACAATCAATCCCCACTGTCGATTCATTTGATCTGACGGTTCTTCTTTACAACTGACACCCAACCCCTCTGGACCCACCTCGCACTACCTAGCTGCCTCTCCCAATCGGTGCTTTCCACCTGGCTCCCACTAAAAGCCTCGCCCATGCACCTTTCCCATCGCGTTCCACCCCCACCGTTGGAACTTCTCCTCCTCATCCAATAGTCAACATCGTGTTTCGCGTAACTCTACCATCCGGGGTTTAACCACCCAAACTCATGTGAAACCACCAGTTTTCTGGGGGATGCATGTTATGTAATCAATGATATCACATTCAATTTATAAAAAACCACTTACCACACATTTTCCGCGCGAAAACCACCGACGGTTTTCACAAAATTGTTTTTTCATTTTGCGCCATAATTTTATTTTTAAACCATTCGTTTCGTATTTTTTCCTCTCCCCATGCATTTTTCCTACCGCCTCATTGCTCTTTCCACCTCTTTCAAACCTCTGTAAGCAATTTTTCCAATGCTACAAGATTTTATAATGTAATTTTGATTGTTTTTTGCAGGTTCTATGGTAGTTTTAGGGTCGAAAGCCCCCCTATAGTTCACAAAAGGACAAGGCCAGAAGGTGATGACCCTTGTGGTCCAAACAGAGGCAAAATCATGAAAAAAGGGGAGTTACCAAGGTTTATTTTCATGGTTTGACCAGTGCTCCATGAGCGTTGGTTATATTATGAAACCCTCCTACTTCGATGAAAACCTCATATCCACAGCAAAGGGAAAGGACAATGAAGCTTGAAGATAAAGATTAAAGTCAAAAATCCTGGAGATTAAAGACTTTACCAATGATTTAAAGGTTAAAACATAGGATTAACGGTGAATACAGTCAGCGGAAAGGGTTTAAAGGCCCGAAGATGATTAGAAGGCACAAAAGCAATACCAAAGGCCTAAACAGATTTTAAAGTGTCAAATATAGACAGATCACCCAAAATAAGGCTTTAAATGCCGAATCACTAAAGCCTTTCTCCAAAGATCAGAAATGCCACCTATAGGCCCATTTCCTCAAAAGAATCCAAATTGAATGCACAGTCAGAGATATTTGCCAAAGACAACTCAGAATTAACTGCCAGCCTACCAAAAGCCTCCAAAGTCAACAAAAGTGACTGAAGTAGATAAAAATTAATGTAAAATTGATTAAAATAGAGATAAACATCTGAAATTGTCTCCCTTAGGCCTCCCAAAGGCCGAGAAACAATTACTTTGTATTAATTGCACAAATAACTCTTCCTTTCACTGCACCTCCTCAAAATCACCTATATATATCATATGAGGAGTTCATTATTGTTGTTGGTTGAATACTTATCAAGTGTAAATATCTATTGAGGTTGTTGAAGCTCTGTTTTGTAATTGAAGAAAGATAGGATGATAATAGAGTTTTGAAGCTGTAAAAGACCCAGTGGACTTGAAGATTGTAACTAAATCAAATACACAAGTTGATTTATGAGGTCCTCGTTTATGTCAATGGTGATGTTGTTCTTACTGTATTTGTAATTTTTCTCATGTTTTCCATATTTTCCACTTTCTCTGATAAATAAAAACAAATATAGATTAGGATTTACTGTCAAGTACCCTAAATCTCACTGATAAATCTTTATATTTATGTTTTCTACTAATTGTGTACTTGGGGATAATTCAATAGAGTGTAATCAGTCCAGGAATGTTGGTGAGTCCATGTCTAGCTAAGTAAAACTTTAAATTCTGTCCTTGAATGTCCTTAAAAATTCTGCTAAGTAAAGTTGAACTAGGGAAGTCTATGGTTAGCCCTGTCCTCTAGTTTATCTTCAACAATTGCTTTGAAAAGTTCCCTTAGGATTTTGTCAAAATCAGGCTAGTTTAAAAGTACTTACCCGATCTTAGGCTACTTTCTATGCTTATCATGAATGTTTTCCTTTGAGAATATGCTGAAAGCAGACTAGGTTAAAAGTCCTTATTTGATCTTAAGCTATTCTTTCTTTTTAATGTTTTCCCTTAAAACTGTATCAAAATCAAGCTAGTTTAAAAGTACTTACCTGATCTTAGGTTACTTTTGTGTCTTTCCATTGAGTGCATGCCAAAAGTAGGATAGTTTAAAAGTACTTACCTGATCTTAGGTTGTCCTTTGTTTTTCTTGTGTGTTTGCTTCTTTCACAACACTTTTTGTGTTTCAATATCACAAAATCAATGTAAAGAATCCTTTGACATAGATGACTTGCCCCATGGACCACTTTTGAAACTTGTTGTGCAATTAAATCCTTTTGTGACTCCATAGCCAATTGGATTGATATTGTTTCTTACCTATCCTATCAGCTGAACCATTATTTCAACCTACTCACACCTTTACCCCTCAAAAAGACTTCCTTCAGTTTGATGATATTCTATCCAACCAAAACCAAACAAAACCCTTGAACTTCATAGCTAGCCTTATATCATATCATAAGCCTTAAAGATCATATCTTTGAAAATAGCACATACAGAGAGATCCCTCTCTAAATCTAGGATGGCTAGATCCTTAGATTCCAAAGCGATTTTGATGTATGCTCTTCAGCATTTGTTCTTTCCAATCTTGCAAATTACAGAGACCCTAATAGTTGTAAACGTAGGTGACCAAATGCAGGTTAGTAAAATGTGAAAATATTCCATATCTCACTTTTTTTCTTAACATTATCCCTTTTCAAGTTACATTTTATCAACTCATCAAATCTTTGAGAACCTTAAATTAATTGCATAGATGCAACTAATATATCAAAATTTCTACCTTTGTTTCAATATTCACAGAAATTCATCTTATCTAGATCTGGAATGTTTAGGTGGGAATTTTCTCAAAGTTGAATACATTAGAATTTTTATTGTTCTATATGGTATCCTACAACGACATGGAATAAGTTATGTCACAACACACTTCGATCTTGCTGATATTTACAAATGGCATGTACAAAAGTATTGAACATAGAATTGTCGTGAACAAAAGAAGAGAACGTTTTTCCATCATTTTTTCATGTAATTCTCATGGACACAAAATAGTTGAAATTATTTCTGATGATTTAAACTCAATGAAATTTTTCAGCGAGGCCCTCAACAGTAGATCTGCGGTCTCAGGCACAGATAAGATAGTTAAAGGGATTGACTTACTTCTTCATGATGATTTCAAGTCATTGAAATTTGTCAGAAAGGCCCTCAACAATAGATCTGTGGTCACATGCGTAGATAATCTATTTGAAGGAATTCACTTACTAGAAAAGCAGTAAGAAATGAAGCCTATTCACACCATAATGAGTTGGCTCAACAACTAGAGAACTTAAAGGAGCCTGGGGGTGTTTTGAACACAGTTCAATATTGGGTTACCGGTCTTCAAGGGCTGGTGTAGAGAGTTAGGTCTGATATTGCAGATCCCTACAAACAAAGTTAGGTTAAATCACACCTCGATGAGACTCTTCGACTTTTGGAGACCACTATTGGGGTTATAAGACATGTGAGAAAGCTGAGAGAATTAATGGGTTATGAAGATGATGGCAACAAGTTGGACATCATGAAATTTTCTCTTATGTATAATGAAATCGAAGCCCTAAGAAAGGAAGTAGATATGTTGGCCATTGACGTTGTCGATGAGGAGATCCTGTCATTAATGGAAGTGGGGAACCGATCCTGATCAGAGCCGATGAAGTTTTTTGAGAGCAGAGTAGAGGCTTTGAACCAGGTTTTTCTACAACGGGACGTTTGAGGTATACTTTGTTAGAAAAAATTTTAGTTTTTTTAATCTCTACAATGATTTTTATAGATCCACTTTCGATGCTTACAAATTTGTCCCCATGCATATTTCTCAAAACATATGATTGTTAGTAGTTCAAAGCTTTTGTCTAGGGTTGATAACTATGCAATTCAACCATCCTCCCATTTATTTATCCTAAAAGTGTCCTAAGCTTCGTAATGAATTCCTCTCTTAGTTAACCTATTTCCCTAAAAACAAGGTATTAAACCAATTTTTAATTTCTATGAAGGAAAAGTCCAATTCTATGTTGTTTCCAAATCCCATCCATTCCTTAGACCAAAAAAAACCCAATAGAGTTTCTTGGACACTAGTTTCCATGGCTAAAAATTGTCTTGAAAATACCTAGCCTTGAAATTCAAAAAGTGTGGGTCCATCAACTACATCATATATTTGAAAGAACCCAAAGAAACATTTATGCCATATGCATGGATAACATCCTATATGAAATGGTGGAAAAGAACTTTCCTTGGACCATTTTGATTCATGGCAGCCCTTACGTGCCACCTAGCAACAAATATTGGTCTTTGAGCTTGCATATCAATCAAACCAAGCCCTTCAACCCACCTAGGTATTGTATAGATTGGCCATGATACTAGTAGGATATTTATCTTTCATCCATCCTCCTTTGAAGGAACCACCTAAGGAATACCTCTAATATCCTTTGTCTTGTGGTAGAGAGAAAGAGGTAAGAAATACAATGAATATTGTTTGCCTACAAAAATATATTTGATATGGTGATTCTTCCTACAGGTGGTATATCTAAGTGAATATTTTCTTAATCTTGTTCTCAATCATGGTCAATATCTAGTTCCAGAGGTCTGTTGAAGATACATCAATTCCAACTAGAATACCCATGTGCCTTATAACTTCCATGGTTGAATGACTTTCCATTTTATAACAATCTAGTGATGGAAGTCATCATTCCAAATAATAAGAACCTCCATCGTGATCGTCTCTAACTGTTTCTTTTAATTCTTGAGTGAAGATGTCCAGACACTTCATCTTTCCCTCTACACAATTTCAGTGATTTGTGGGGTGAGAGAAGAATCATTTATGTAGATTAAGCAACTTCTCTCCACCAGGAAGAATAATTCATCAAATATGTCCTTCCAATCAAGTAGCTTCAATGGTATATCTACAAGTATATAGTGCAATAACAAACAAATAGGGAGCCAAAGGAAACCTTTGTCTGATAGACCTTTGTAGTATAATCACCCGTAACAAGTTCCCATTGAAATAAGTTTCTGACTGCTATTGTGACAATAACAAAAATCAACAGTCTTCATTTATAAAAAAATTCATGATTTAAGACTTTCTGTTTTATGAAAATTTAAATAATTAGTTTTAAGAAAAGAATATATACAAAGACAGACAACAATATTTAGAGGGAAAGTAGAACCACACTAAAATCCATCAGTTTAATGTAAATTATGATCTTCCAAAGTTCCTACCATAGTAGCAAATCACGTTGGACATGAGAAATAATTTGTTTTCTATTTCTTCTTCTTTCGTGACTCAACTAAATAAACACATACTTTATGGCCCTATATTGCTATCAACCACTTTGTCAACATATCCATGGACAAGGGAAATTTGAACAAAATATACTTTGGTTCATGTTCAATGTTTGACCTCAAATTTCCTTAGGTTAAACAAATCTACAATCCTAGCCAAGTATGCCCATCTTTCCAGATGGGCACATGAAACATGCAGGGAACTGAAGAAGGGAAGAGAAAATATTGGATCAGAGATATATATTTATTTGTCTCTCACAAGGTGTAACAAATATGCAATTCTAACTATGTATGTATGCATCTTACTAGATTTTCACGTGCAAGATTAAGGGAACTAAGGAATGGAATAGAAAATATTGGATCTGAGATATATATTTATATGTCTCTCTCTCTCACACACACTATATATATAGCAATAGAGAGAGAGAGAGATTGTCATATATTTATTTTTCTCTCTGAATCCATTAATGTTCATGGTTTATGTTTTCCTCTTTTTCCACTAATTGAATTTACTATCATTGAATTGAATTAGGGCTTGTTTTGACCCACTAGTCAAGCTTGACTCAGTACTCGACAAAGACCCACCAGAAAGTTGTCATCCATCTATTTTTTTCTTTGAATCCTCTGAACTTTAGTGTCTATTTTTCTCTGAGTCCATTGACCTTTAGAGATTTTTTTATCCTCATTTTGTTTGAGCCAAAGTTAGTAGAATTGAATTGACTCAAGGCCCATTTTAGTCCACCACTCAAACATGGTTGAGTATTTGGTAATGACCTGCTAGTCAACTTCGCAGTGACTTGGCATATAGAAAAATACAAAAATTGTAGTCATGAAAAATATAAATTTTGGCATTGAATTTAGCCTAATTGAAAGATAGCATCATAACATTGAATATAATGTAAAGATAAAATAGAAAAGTATATTTTATATATTTATTATCAACATAGATAAAAAATTTCATGGAGCATTGTAGCAACATATGAACTGAATGTACAAGGTTCAATATGTTCAATGTCAAGAGTCAAGTCTAAAATCATATGAAAAAATATTACACTGAAAATTAAATATAACAACTCAAGAATGAGTTCCAACAGAAGGCCCTCCTATCCCTTGCCCTACCTTAGAAATTTTCATTAACAACATTAATTCATCCTCTAAAAACAATGGCTCTTGTGAATCAAAATTCCTAGCATTGCTCAATAGTCCACTTTAAGGTTGCATGCCAATGGCAGTAAAATCAGTGTCGCCTAATATGTGAAATAGGTTATGACCTCGATTAGACCCATCAAACTTAGCTATGTATTTATAGAACTCACTGGATCAACCCTATTCTGAACATTTTTTATCATCTGGTTCAAGTCTAGCTGATTTTGGACCAAATTGAGTTTACTAGCTAATCTAACCTAGTTTATTGTTCTAGCCTAATCAAGTTGGATATTTCTATTCCACTTGGCCTAGTCTAGTAAATATGATTGGAACATTGTTACTTCAATTTTATTGTTATCTCAACAACATAGTGCCACTTTTCTAAAAAATTATACTTGACAAAGACAATTCTAAATAATGATTCGCTAGCACAACATGAAATGGTTTTAACAGTGATCTAATGAAGCTTTATATTCAGAATGAATATCTTGACACTCAAATTGTGAAAATATATCTTTGGATATAATAATGCCGAGAAAAATTAATCTACAAAATGACTTATTTTCTTCCCTCCTTCCTAATGAACGATTAGAAAATTGGGATCTTGTAGATATCAAGCCAATAAAAGGAAAATACACCTAGACTAACAGGATATTTGGGTCAGTTCATGACATAATATTTAGGTTAGATCTTTGATTATGATTCAGCTACGATCGAAGAGGACCTCCACTGTTCTGGTGGCGCTTTCTTGCTCACCCTTTTCTTAGCAAAAAATTGTATTATCTAGGGTTGGTAGGGAGCTGGTTCCAAGTATGTTATCCGTAGAGGGCTTATTTACATTACCTTTGAATACATGCTTGCTCACAAACTTAAAAATATAGTGATAGTCCAAAGTATTCGGAGAAAAAATTTTAATATAGAAGGCCTAGACATGTTTGAGAAATATCAACTATACCTTTTAATGTATTAAATATTAATATGTAAGAGGGCTAAGGATATTATTTACTCACATTACAAATAAAGTTAACTCCTAGAATATTAGCTAGATAAACTAGCTTTTTGTATTTAATATAATGAAAAGAAAATAAGAAAATATCTTGAGAAGAAAGATAAAGGGTGTGGACGTTGGATCTAAAACATTATTGTGTAACCACTCTATGATAACCCAGATTAACTACTAAATACTTCTCATTGAAAATTTATTTTTTTAAGATAAATATATCTAGGAGATTAGACAGTTGAGATTAGGTGGTAAGAAATTTGAGACTTAAAGGAACATGAAATGGGAAGTAATAACAAAGAAGAGGAAAAGGTAATAAAATAAGGAAAAGTAAGGGAACATAGAAATTGTGAGAAAAAGGTGAAGGGAAATAGGTTGAAACAGATTATTAAAGTAAAATGTATGTTTTCCAGTTACTTGAGATCCCACTTACCCTGGTTATGATGAAAAATGAAGAATGGAGAAGGAAGGGGTGCATGTGGAAATTTGGGAGAAATTTATATTATTTTGACCCATGTATGTTGAGGATTCGTGAAGGAAAATGGTGGTGAGAGCAAGAAAGGAATAGATGTATAGAGTTTGAAAAAATGAAAAGAAAGATAAAATAAAGATAAAGATATAAAAGTAGAACATGTAAAAGTGAAACTGGGTAAACAATATATGGAAAAAAGAGTTTGAAATTGATCTTATTATAATTATAAATTTATTTATTCAAAAAGTACCATGATGTATTTTTGAAATAGATGAAATTAACCTTGACGAAGCAAGGAGGTGCTCTTGGTATGAGCGCAATTGTATCAATAAAGGAAATGTATATGTGGAGTTTATGGAGTAGGTTATGGTATGATTTTATGACATGGAGTTTCCAAATTTTGGTTGTAGTTATGTTGTGCTATGCAACAGCCCCCCCAACCCCACCCCCCCGAATTTTTCTATTTTCAAAATAATCTATACCTTTGATAAATAAGAAATAGGGACCCTTCTTAAAAATATATTTTTGTTTTTGATAAAAATCAAATTCCAAAAAACATCACCACTTTTAATTAAATTAAAAAAAATAAAAATAAAAAGCAATTAATAAAACATCCTTATCGCAAATCGCATTTTCACATAAATCTTTTCTTATTAAAATGTTAAATTAATACAACAGTGAAATCCCGATTGTGTGATCACTGATTTAAGGTTTCGCAAGCGACATTACAAATCGCATATCACAGATTTTTGTTGTACAACTTTAAGCAATTCTTATCAAAATTCTGATTCTGCGATTTTGCGATACTACGACTTCTGCGACATTGCGATTTCGCGATATCACGAAATCACATATGTCATAAACAAAAGGTAAATACGCTTCATTAAGATAGGTTTAAAGAGTGCGATGTGATGGGTTTGATAGGTTTGAATAAATATTTTACACAAAGGTAAATCATGTCACGAAATATTAATTGTGTTTTATCTTCCCAATGTAAATAGTTATTGATTCATTATGATTAATTAATAATATAGTTGTTTCCCGTATTTTTCTTTCAAAATAGATCAGTTCAATAGATCTTCCATCATTTGATCATTTACTCTATCTTTAATAGGGATTTCCTTTCAAGATATGTCCATCTGCAAAGTGATTCAAAATCATGACAAACAGATTGTTGTAGAACTCGAACAAACAGGAATGGCGCCTATAGTCTCTGATACTGTCTGCACTACTGATGGAGGAGCTACTAAATGGCAAGTTATTTACACTATACTCGAAAACGAAGAGCCAGAAGTAGTGGAAGTCATGGCGAATGTTGATGATGCAACACCCTCAAATTTTCAGTTCAAAGATATTGCATGCTCTTTCCTCCATAGGATAGCAGCAAGAGCTACTCTTCTTCCATATACCGACATGATTAGGTGGGTGCTTGAAAAATCAATAATCAAAGATAGAAAGTTAAGAACCTGCAAGGATGAGATTCTAGGTTCTTTCAGACCTGAAGATCTGAAAATCATGTATAAGATGGACGACCCGCAATACACCTACAACAATCAGTTTGTTGCAACGTTTTCTAAGAAGAACGAAGACCCGTTCAAGGAAATTCAAGATTGGAGGAAACTAGGCAACAAGTTCAAATATGAGAAAACTAGTATGTATCCTATCGCGTCTTTAGAAAATCCTTATAATTTTACAATAGCAATGCTATGCAGATTATATGGTCTACCTTATAATACCAAGTTCTCCATAAATTGGCTTCCCCTAATTGACTCCTGTGTTAATTCCCTCATAATGAATTGGAAAACTATCCACTCTGGGAATCTAGTTAAGGCAATTAATGAATATCACCAAACAAGAACTTCTTCCTCCAAATCTGTTCCCCAATTTTTGATGAGTGCATATATTTTTTATGTCCTCTGTTTTTCTACCAAATTTCCAATTATGGGATGGAAATGGACTCCTGAAGATCCTACCCCGATACATTTGAGTCATAAAGAGATATGGGAGCATAATTATGCACCATTTTTTCATAGGTTGTGTTATGGAGTTGTATTATCGTTACACCAATTTATGTTTGACAAAGTGAGCACTAGGTTCACTAAGGAAGCCCTTGCAGACCTTCAAATGATAGGCAGATGTTTTGTTGAAGAATTATTTTCATATATCATAATTTTTGGAAGCTCCACTCCCCCGCATATTCTTCCTTTATATGTTTTAGATAAGTTAATGGCAAGAGAATTCGCTTACCAAACTGTTGGTAATGGACTCACTAAATCTTTGAAATATAGTAAGAAGTCTTTATGGCCAAGTTTTCCAATTTCATGTGGTTCATTCACACTGAGCAATTTTAATCACGCATTGAAATACTGTCAGAAGATTGAGCTTTTGAAGCTCCCCGTTTTACCCTCTAGGCAGTTAGACCCATAAAAGATTGCTAACAAATTTACTCTATCAGTCAAACTCAAACCTATTATACACATTGATGACAAATTCGAAGATATTTTGCAATCTGCTGGGACTTTTGAAGTAATCCTAAATTTTTTCAAATTGAACCTGAATCCATAAGAAGCACAGAAATTCAATCAATTTAGAGAACAAAGACTCAGACGGATCCCACAGGATGTTTTGATTACCAGTTATACGATTGAAGCAAGCCAAGAAATTAGAGAAAAACAATCGATTCACAAAATCAAAGTGAATTAGATAAAATATGTACTTCATTCAGCAATGCATTAGCAAATACTCCAGAGGCATCATCATCATAGAAAAATACAGAATTTCAGACTCCACAGGGACAAATAGTTTCAACAAAAGAAATCATTGAAACTCCTGAGATAATATCCCAAGACACATAAATTATTCCTACAAATCCTACTGATGAGATTATCCTCAAGGTGACTGATATTCCCCCACTAGATGTGTTCTATAGCCCTCTTCATAAAGTTTTAGTAAGGAAACAGAGGAAATTAAGAAGGATTGAAACACCCCCAGGAAATGAATTTATGGAAAGATACTCCATCAAATCCGATTGAAAATTTAACTCGGCTATCTCAATTCGCTAGTGCATACACCACTGCAACAATGGATAAGGCAGCAAAAGTATCTATTTTGGTCCAAGAAAAGGATGTAAAAATCATGGAACTACAGAAGCAGCCAGATGAAGAAAGAAACAATTTAAATCAGAAAGTGCAACAACAACTCCTTAAAGTACAACAAGAGATGGAAATACTTAAGATAAGTCATGAAAATGACTTACCTAGAAAAAATTCACTAATTGAACAATTGAGAGAATATCTTACCAAATATGAAGGAACTCCTACTGCAGAGGAATTCATAAAAGAAGCATTCGCATTAAGTGCCTTACTCTCAAAATGATGCAGGGCTAAGCCTGCAATACCCAGAATCTTTAACTCCATGCATATAAACATGCATCTCAGCTTTTATCCAAATCAAAAACCCCAATAGCTAGCAATTTCACAACTGTACCATTTGCATGCGGAAGCATGTAGTTTCACATCTGAACCCATTTCATTACATTTCATAACAACCAAAACAATATCCAATTAAATCTCATGTTTAAGGTTGTTTCTAAAATGAAAATTCTTTCCCAAAGGTTTGCTTCACAATATAAGCCTTTATATATAGATTAAAGTCCACCAACTATAAACCAATTCCCCAAATTCTGAACATTACACACCCAATTACCACAGCCTTCCATAATTCAATGCCATCGCATAATGGAATTCCATCTATACATGAATTCTTGAATTGAAAAAATAACTCAATCCACTACAATTCAACAATGTTTACAAAATTCATTGGCAATTTAATAACACTGTTCGGACTCAGAGTTTCAATCTATATGTGCGCCTTTCACCAAGCTCATGACCGCACAATCCAAACAATTGAATCCAAATTTCATACCTGTATATCTGCGCCTTTTGATCAGGAGTGGACTTCATTCCACATCTAATTATGACACATTTATGTCTCCTTTCAGCTCTCTATTCGCCAATCGATTTCCACCATACAATTGATTCAAACTTCTGGCTTAACTACAAGTTTCCACATGATTTCAATCAATCAACACCACAGAGTAAGTGAATTTAAAACCGGATTTCATTGCTGCAAACATTGCCATCGAATTGAATTCAAACCTGCGCCTCTGACATATATTAAAATTATTCAAATGGGAATTGAACACACTTTGCTATACTATTTATTTCAATGTTTTTCTGTCTTTCAACCCGTTCTTCATGATAAAACATGGGGATCGATTCACAAATGAATCTGGAATTTATAAATAGATTTTATCCAGCAGACTTATACAATTTTTAAATTGCCCAAATCGATTTCTATACAATTGCATACCCGATTTCATGTATCAGACTCAAACTGGATTGGTTTAATGCCAGCACCCTTGATTTATACAATCCACCATTTCTCTGTCTTTACACTGTACAAACTCAACCAGATGATTCCAGAAACAATGTTCTAATGCCACTACTCAAAACTCGTCTTCTTTTACACCACCTTACAGTTCGATCCCAATACCGATGTTCCATCAACAGAATTCAAATGCAGATAATTACACACTAGTCTTAAATAAAGCGCTCTTCACACGGAGTGATCAGATTTCCTTACGATTTCCCTTTTTAGTTCGATCCACAGAGAATTTGCCTCTGCCACTTCAATATATTTAATGCAGGTTCATAGATTAACGCCAAATCAAACATTTAATGTAATTATTACTTGCTTCTGGAATTAACCATTCACTTCAGGATTCAACTAAATTTCAAGTCGACATAAAAAATAAAAACCAGTGAACTCAATTCGTAATTTGGAACAATCAACAAGTCAGCACCAATTCTACGCCTTTTCATTCAGTAAGTTTGCATTGTGGTTTTCACATTCGCTGGTGCTCTTCTTTTTCCATTTTTGATCAATCAAAGCTACAGGTCGATATTCAATATAATTTAACAGTTTCCATATTAAAATTGATCCTTCCAACTTATACGCATAAATCAACTTACAATTCTTTTACTTCCTTCAGCCGATCTTCCCAACGATCGATACCTCAAATCATATATATACGTTTAACCAGAAATACATACAACTTTCACAATCAATCAACCAATGTATATATATAATCTGAAATAAAACAAATTACTTACACACTCTTGTTGGCCAGATATTCCAGATCGATGGCCCTTTACAAACTGCCCGAAGGCTTGCAAGTAGAAACATGCTTCCTACTCACACCCTCACTCTCTCTTCAACCATTCAAGTGTCTTTTCCTCTAAAAAACCACTCATATTTATACATAGATAATGCATTTAATTTACTCAAAATATCTCTCCACCTAATCCTCAACTAATCTATATTTTAGGTGTGGACTCAACAAAGTCTCATACATAGAATTCCTAATCTCTAATTTTGCTCCTAAACTATTTCTCTCATATCCTTTTATTTAATAAAAGAATATTTACATAATCCTCACTTTTCATAATTATCTCCTATTTTATTAAAAATAACAAACTAATTAATAAAATATTTAAAATTGTCACACCCCCTTTTCTAACATATTTACAAATGAAAAATGGCCTTGATGCTCCTGCATCAGACTCCCAACGTTAAAATAATCATGATCGCCTGATCATATGTTCGGATCTATGTATGCCTGGATCCCATATCTTGGGCTGCAACTTCCCACTTGTCGTTGCTTCTGTCTATTGTTCCTCTCCAGGTTTCCACACTTTATGCTGCATCGCTCCACTGGCTGTGCTCTTGCATTATTTTGTTGTCTTTCTTTTGCTGCTTCTCCTTTGTTTTACTACTGCTGGCCTCTTCCGGGATACTTTCATCATCATCCGCCTCATTAGTTCAATTTCTCTGTCTAACAGACTTTCTCCAGCATCTTCAATAAAAACTGTACTCACAAAACAATTGTTAGAATAAAAACCATAAGGCTTCAGTGCCCCCATAGATGTTACTGCTGTCAATGTTGTCTCATCTGCCACCCTAGATGTTGCTGCCTCCCAAACTTCTTGTCCCTCTGCAACATTCTTTTTCTCATCACCTGCAATTTCATCTGCAACTTCTTTCTCTGGTTCAAATGTCTCCAGCAAACATTTCAGCCATTTCTCCTCATGCTGAAAACTAGTTCCAGCATAACCTTCATCTTCTCCTTCGACAATCTTCAGTAATTTTCCATCATCATATTGATTGATTCTGGCAATCAAATCAAGTTCTGCAAACACTGTAGCCTCATCCTCTAACACTGTAGCATCTCCAAAATTTTGTCCACCAGTCTTCTCTTGGCTATACAGACAAGCCAACTTTTCCTTGTCACCCATGGTAACAAGCTTCTGTTTGTGAGACATCACTGTCTCCCCTTCTTTCTGCAACAGTTCTTCTTCTTCCAAGACAATTCCAAATGATGGACTATCTTCTTCCTCACCTGTAAACACAATCAAATTGTCAGCTCCAAAATCACAAGACCCAATGGTCTCACTTGTTGATTCAATATTCCGCAGTTCCAAGTCTTCTTCAGGACTCAGAAAATCTTCACTGGCTTTCTCCTCAGCCTTCTTTGGCAACACTCCAGTATGCTACTCTGAGTTCCTTCCCGACTCCCCTGTCAGCACATCAGTATGCTGATTTGAATTCATCAAGAGATTGTTAGCTAGTCTTGCCTTCTTACCATCATCTGCTTCATGACTGTCCTTCATGAAAACTTCCTTACCTTGCTTCCTCAGCAAATTAACCTGTACATAAGTCCTCTTTCTCTCCAATTCTCTTCTCTGAAGATCTAGCTTCCTATACAATTCAACAATTTCATTAGGAGTAGAACTTGGAAACTTCACACAATTTTCTATACCTTCACCAGTGCTTAGCCAATCATCAGCTGGTCCTTCCTTCTCTGCACCAACATTCTGATTAGACTCTTTCATCTTCATTCCCTTCTGAGATATTTCTCTCTCAGCATTGATCTGAACAGCATTCAGATTCAACTCTTCTTGAACAAACTCTAAAGCTTGTTCATCTCCCTATGTTGTACCTGCAAACATACACAACTCATTAGTTTTAAAACCGCAAAAATTTTCAGTCTCGACTGCTTCCTCAAGTACTTTCCTTTGAACAAATCTGTGTGTGGAATCTTCAAATTCCAACTCTGGCTCAAGAAATCTAAGTTCCTTCTTCAATAAGGCAATCACACTTTGCCTCAACTTCATCTGCAATGGTTTCCAAATCACTCTCTTTCCATTCAGTGGAAAGATCCATCCTCTATTCTGATTTTCCTGCTCTTGCAGCCATTCTTCTAGTACCTGCAATTGTACCTTCATTACTGCCATCTCTCTTTCTCTGACCTCATCAGTCATCTCACCTCTGTGGCATTCCTCTGAACCTCTTCTCTGATCCTCCATGAGTTTCTCACTCACCATGAGTTGCACTAGCCTCTGCAACAACAAGCTCTCATGCTGCCGCCGCTTACCTCACCAAGCTCTCCTCACTCAGTATTTTGGTAATTACTGGTTCACTGCCTCTGGAACCTCTTGAGCACTCCTCTGCTCTCTCTCTAGGCTATCTCTTCAACTCACTTCCTCTTTAGGACACTTCAATTGTCCTCCCTATCCAGCCTTTAGCTGAATGACAGGTTCACTGCCATCATCTCGTCTGCAACCATAAACTTCAATCACAAATTTTAATCAGAAAAATCATCTCACCTTTAATATCTTGCATGATCTTGTCCTCCCTTCGTTTCTGCAATCATGTTCACGGAAATTGTGTAGCTTGCATATCAGATTTAAAAATTTGATCTTCCTTTCAGTCACTCATCACACATTCAAAGAAAATACACTTTAGTTCTCAACAAAACCTTCTGTCCTCATTCAGAAAAACAAACATCTTCCATTTCAACAGAGCCAAGCTCTGATACCAAAAATGATGCAGGGCTAAGCCTGCAATACCCAGAATCTTTAACTCCATGCATATAAACATGCATCTCAGCTTTTATCCAAATCAAAAACCTCAATAGCTGGCAATTTCACAACTGTACCATTTTCATGCGGAAGCCTGTAGTTTCACATCTGAACCCATTTCATTACATTTCATAACAACCAAAAAAATATCCAATTAAATCTCATGTTTAAGGTTGTTTCTAAAATGAAAATTCTTTCCCAAAGGTTTGCTTCACAATATAAGCCTTTATATACAGATTAAAGTCCATCAACTATAAACCAATTCCCCAAATTCTGAACATTACACACCCAATTACCACAGCCTTCCATAATTCAATGCCATCGCATAATGGAATTCCATCTATACATGAATTCTTGAATTGAAAAACTAACTTAATCCACTAAAATTCAACAATGTTTACAAAATTCATTGGCAATTTAATAACATTGTTCGGACTCAGAGTTGCAATCTATATGTGCGCCTTTCACCAAGCTCATGACCGCACAATCCAAACAATTGAATCCAAATTTCATACCTATATATCTGCGCCTTTGATCAGGAGTGGACTTCATTCCACAGCTAATTATGACACATTTCCATCTCCTTTCAGATCTCTATTCTCCAATCAATTTCCACCATACAATTGATTCAAACTTCTGGCTTAAATACAATTTTCCACATGATTTCAGTCAATCAACACCACAGAGTAAGTGAATTTAAAACCGGATTTCATTGTCGCAAACATTTCCATCGAATTGAATTCAAACCTGCGCCTCTGACATATATTAAAATTATTCAAATGGGAATTGAACACACTTTGCTATACTATTTATTTCAATGATGTTCTGTCTTTCAACCCGTTCTTCATGATAAAACATGGGGATCGATTCACAAATGAATCTGGAATTTATAAATAGATTTTATCCAGCAAACTTATACAATTTTAAAATTTCCCAAATCGATTTCTATACAATTGCATACCCGATTTCATGTATCAGACTCAAACTGGATTGGTTTAATGCCAGCGCCCTTGATTTATACAATCCACAATTTCTCTGTCTTTACACTGTACAAACTCAACTAGATGATTCCAGAAACAATGTTATAATGTCGCTGCTAAAAACTCGTCTTCTTTTACACCACCTTACGGTTCGATCCCAATACCGATGTTCCATCAACAGAATTCAAATGCAGATAATTACACACTGGTCTTAAATAAAGTGCTCTTCACATGGAGTGATCAGATTTCCTTACGATTTCCCTTTTTAGTACGATCCACAGAGAATTTGCCTCTGCCACTTCAATCTATTTAATGTAGGTTAATAGATTAACGCCGAATCAAACATTTAATGTAATTATTACTTTCTTCTGGAATAAACCATTCACTTCAGGATTCAACTGAATTTCAAGTCAACATAACAAATAAAAACCAGTGAACTCAATTCGTAATTTGGAACAATCAACAAGTCAGCACCAATTCTACGCCTTTTCATTCAGTAAGTTTGCATTGTGGTTTTCACATTCGCTGGCGCTCTTCTTTTTCCATTTTTGATCAATCAAAGCTACAGGTCGATATTCAATATAATTTAACAATTTCCATATTAAAATTGATCCTTCCAACTTATACGCATAAATCAACTTACAATTCTTTTACTTCCTTCAGCCGATCTTCCCAACGATCGATACCTCAAATCATATATATACGTTTAACCAGAAATACATACAACTTTCACAATCAATCAACCAATGTATATATATAATCTGAAAGAAAACAAATTACTTACACACTCTTGTTGGCCAGATATTCCAAATCGATGGCCCTTTACAAACTGCCCGAAGGCTTGCAAGTAGAAACCTGCTTCCTACTCACACCCTCACTCTCTCTTCAACCATTCAAGTGTCTTTTCCTCTCAAAAACCACTCATATTTATACATAGATAATGCATTTAATTCACTCAAAATATCTCTCCACCTAATCCTCAACTAATCTATATTTTAGGTGTGGACTCAACAAAGTCCCATACATAGAATTCCTAATCTCTAATTTTGCTCCTAAACTATTTCTCTCATATCCTTTTATTTAATAAAAGAATATTTACACAATCCTCACTTTTCATAATTATCTCCTATTTTATTAAAAATAACAAATTAATTAATAAAATATTTAAAATTGTCACACCCCCTTTTCTAACTTATTTACAAATGAAAAATGGCCTTGATGCTCCTGCATCACAAAACAACAAAACATGTTTGTTGTACAAATTTCAAGCATAATTCCACACCTGGAAATAAATGAATAGTTGACAAACACAGTCATTGATCAAAGAATTGAGTTCAATGAACTCAATACCAAAATCTCTTATTATATTGAATGGCAAGATTCAGAAGAAGGGAGAAAGTCAAATCTCCCAAAGATCAAGGGGACTTTCAAAGATATTCTTTTTACAGACTGGGATGCACGAGTGAAACAAGTAGAATTGGCCATAGCCAGAGAAACAAGTATATCAAAGAATATGGTAAAAATGATTAACCATATATTACATACTTCTGGGCTCATTAAAGAAGGAAATCTCAAATTTGTTCCTGATATCATAGATTTAGAACAAATTTGGAAAGACGCAGGTCAACTCTGGGAAGAAGCACTTACACAGATAAAGAAAACTGATTGGGAAGCACACTTGCAGCTATTGGTCAAACCACACAGTCAGATCATGACACTGAACTGTTTTCTGAATTCTATACAGAGAATACAACCGCTTTTACTGGACGCTATATTTGTTGCACAAATGAAGACACAGTTCGGAAAACCTCCACAATTTCAACTGATGTCCGACATTTGTGAGCATAAAAGAACAACTGGCAGTAACTTATCAGCAGGCATGATTATTAGTTAGTTTGTTTTTATATAATTTCAATTTTTAGCAACTAAATACTGAATATGAGGAAGGTTGTTTGAAACCACCTCATAAAATATTTTTTATAATCTATTTTTTTGTAAGTAGTTGGTATAGTATTTAAACCCTTCTCATGCATTTAGAGAAGGGTCCAGAATTTTATTGAGAACATTTACAAAGAATTATTTCTTATAAGTAAGTTTTTGGATTCCTCAATGAAATAATGGAACACAAACTTTTCGGTTATATATCATTTTGTTGATCACTGTTGATGCACTTATGTATTATTTGAAGGACTTATTGGTATAAGAGTTGAATGTGGCCTATTATCACTGATCAGACGAATAGGACAGTACACATCTGGTACTATTATCATGTATACTAATTTTGTTTTGAATATTAGTGATGAATCCATCTTTCATGAATTATATATGAAATTAATTATTTCTGTTTGAACTATTGTACGATATAAAGATAGAAATTGGTTTGTTTTATATATAATCATCATATATATGCAATATATTTTACATATTCTTTTTATGAAATATTTCTCAAGAGAATCATCTTACAAGAGTATTAATCCTATTAAATCTATGATGATCTAAATCATCACAGATTGAATAGATATCATTTTAGATTGCATAAAATTGGCATTATCCATAGTTAGATTAAATTAGACTTAATTCAAAGTTTTGCATTCTATAATAAATTTATTTTAGTTTTTAGTAATTCTTTATGCAAATATTTTTGAGAGAAATCCAACAATCATAGAAAACCCAAATCTGGGAAACTAGTCCCATTACACCCAGTCGGAGCCACTATCTCAAATGGAAAAGGAACTGCTTTAAGGTCCGGACCTGGTGGTTATCCCCTTTGTTGTTGCCATATATTTCTAAAGCCTCAAATTTTTTGGCGCTAGAAGACAGACCTGACTATGAATGGCACATAAATCTAAACCTAAAACTAGAAGCCCTCATAAGAGTCAATCTCCCCAAAAGCATCCTACAACTTCCCGATGAAATTCTAAATCACCAACTCAGAAATTGGAAATTGTAGAAACTTTTTGCTCATCTCCTGAAATATTTTAACAATCATCTGCTTCAGAATTCACTCTTGAGTCTCCCGAAGTTCATTCTTTAATTCAAAAATTAGAATGAATATCAATTTCTGCAGAAAATCTTGTTAGTCGAGAAGCTTCTAAAGAAAGTGTTACTTCTCTATTTAGAGAAATTGGTATATTAACTAGATCCAAAAGTGAAAGACTTGGAATTCCTCCTTTTGAGTTTCCAATAGAACCACATCTCAAAAAAGTTTCTATATCCAGATCTAAGTCAGATACAAGTGAAGTCACATCAAATTTCCATTCAATTACTTCTTCACATCCTCTTACTCAATCTACATCTTCTTATTCTTTCATTTCCTCTACTCAAACAATCCGTACTATCACAAGCAGTACTCTTCCAGTTGTAAGTTATTCATCCATTCCCCCTACTTCTGGATCTACTTCTGTATCTTCACAAACTTCAAATACAAGTATGGCTAATTGGCCTTGGACGAATCCTGGTGTTGTATTGATAGAGAATCCAAATCCTCTTCCGGATCATCTAGAAAAATGGTTACCTAAATATAATCCAAACAATGGTCTTCCTGCGGAAGAACATATCAATAATTTTATGTTATCCACGAATCTGAATGGATTTTCTCATGAATATATCGTAATCAGATTGTTTCCTTATACTTTACAAGGATCTGCAAGATCCTGGTACTTTTCACTTCCATCAGGATCAATTTCCAATTGGGAAACTTTTGAATAAGTTTTTCTTGCAAAATTTTGAGATGATAAAACTGTTGCATCTTTAATCAATCCCCTTTCCAATCTAAAGACAAATTCAGGTGAAAGGATCAAAGATTTTAACTCCAGATTTAACAGGTTATTAAACAAAATTCCAAATTCTTCCAAGCCTATGGTTGATTTACAAATAGAATGGTATATTTCTTCCTTACCTTCTAATATAGATATTTTTGTAGATAGAGTTGGTAAAGCTACCCTTTTAGAGAACCTAAAATAATCCCTCGCTGTAGAGAAAATAATCTTGACATTAGAAAAATGATCAGAAATAGAAGACAAGAAGTCAAAGAAAGTGGCATTTAATCAAGATGCTAAAAATAAAGTCTCGAAATATCCTTTTGATCTTGAAGGTCTTCAAAAATTATTAAAGACTATTTCAAATGACATGATTGAAATAAAGAAACTGGTTTATGAAATGACAGCTCCTAAGAAATCATTTCACCCATTTAATAAAAACCCTTCTTCAACATCTCAGCCTCCAAATGTGATTTCAAATGCTGAATCTGACCAAGATACTGAAGATTCCTCAAAATATGAACAAGAACCAGAAACTGAGGAAGAAGTTGAAATGAATGGGTTATGGGATTTCATTCTTCCCTCAGAAGAAGAAAGAGAAGTTATTCTTGTGTCTACTAGAAGCAAATCTTCTCCTGATTCAAATATATCAAATCAAAAAAAAAAATCTCTCCCCACAAAGGAGAAAATAGCAACCAAAAAATCTAAAACTATCCAAACGGATCCTATCTCATCTGATCCTATTACTACTTCCAAAACTTTGATAGTTTCAGATACAGTGGAATAGAATATAGTTGAAGATATGAAAAATATCAAAGCAAATATTTCACTACATGAAATGATGAAACTCAAACAACAACAAAAAATTTTACTTAGAGAGCTTAAGGCAATCCCTGTAGATCTTGTACAATCACCAGTTATAGCTCAAGCCTATAAAGATATGGGAAAACCTCCATCATCTCCAAATAAATTAAATCCCAATGATCTGGTCTTAATTGGTGATAGATCTATTTCTCACACTCCTCCTTTACTTTTGACTGATGAGATTTTTAACAAAAATGTTCATAATTGTCTTATTGATTCAAGAGCTTCTTCAAACATCATGCCAAGAACAGTATGTAAAAAATTGAACATCACTCCTCAAAAATCTTCTGTAGATATAGTTCAATTGGATAGAACAAGAGTAGAATTCATTGGAGAAATGTTGTTAGTATCCATTATATTATCATACAATCCAAAGGTGCTACAAGTAATTGATATATTGGTCATAGACATCCCTGAATTTTATGGTCTTATTCTAAGCATGGATTGGTCTAAAACGTTACATGGATATTTTGCTACCGATTGTTCGCACATGTGGTTACCATACAATGGTAAACCAAATCAAATCCGAGTTGATCGCGAAAAATTTATGAAACATACAGTCACTGAACTAGAAGAAGCAAATGAACCTATATTTTTCACCAATAACATTATTGGAAATTATTCAGCTGAATCATTTATTGGATCATTCAATGCCCAGATTTCACCTTTTGTAACAAACACTGCTATTTCTCAAATCGAAAACTTTTCTCAAACAGACACTTCTAGATGCGTTAATTTTAGCAATCAAAATCCAAAACAATCTTTATTTTGGACTTTATTCTTTGATGGTTCAAAATCACAAGTTGGTGCATGAGCAGGTTGTGTTTTAATCAATCCACAAGGAGAAAAAGAAATTCTAGCTTGCAGACTTGAATTTGAATTCACAAATAATACTACAGAATATGAAGCATTGATACAAGGCATGTATAGAGCTATTGGATTAAATGTTAAATATTTGCAAGTATATGGAGATTCTAAAATAATTGTTAGACAAGTCAGAAATACAATTCATTGTATTTTTGGACATTTGAAACATTATCAAACTTTAGCTCAGAATCTTACTTCTCATTTTACTGCATTTAATATCTCCACAGTTCCTAGATTACAAAATGCAATTGCTGATTTATTTGCTAATGTAGCATCTAGACTTATACCATTTGAAGAATTTAGCCCAGACAAATTTTCAATTGAGTTAATTTTTAGGCCTTCCATTCCTGACAATGTAACAAATTGGAGAGTATTTAATAATGATGCAGATATAGTAGACTTTCTTACATCAGAAAAAGCTTATGAAGGTCAAATCGTGGATGAACATGAACATGAATCACAAATTGAGGATAAACAAAATACAAATCCAATTCTTAAATCTGTAGTCAAAACAGAAGATCTTTATGATTTGAAATATAGGTTTAAGAAGACTACCAATTCAAAAACACAGAGTTCTACTCTAAAATTTGAATTGATTAATCTTGGTACATTACAAAAACCTCAAAACATCGACTTAGGTCTTGGTTTAAAACCTGAAGAAAGGATTTCATTCATTAAGTTATTAAAAACATATAAATATATATTTGCATGGGATTATTCAGATCTTAAGACATATGATACTTCCATAATTCAGCACATAATACCTATGACCATAGATGATAAGCATGTACAACAAAAACTTAGAAAAATCCACTCAAATTTAGAAAGTCAAATTAAATCTGAATTAAATAAAATGCTCAAAGCCAAAGTCATTTTTCCTGTTAGACATTTGAAATGGGTGTCAAACATGGTCCCAATTAGAAAAAAGAATGGAGACATTAGGATTTTCATAGACTTTAGAAATTTGAATAAAGCTTGCCAAAAAGATAATTTTCCCTTGCCTACCATGGAACGGATATTGCAGTCAGTTGCAGGATCTGAATTGATGTCTTTTCTCGATGGATTTTCAGGTTATAATCAGATTATGGTACATTCGGATGATAGATTAAAGACAACATTCAGAACAAAGTGGGGAACATACGCATACCAAAAAAATCCTTTTGGGTTGATTAATGTTGGTGCTATATTTCAACGTGCTATGGATATAGCTTTCAGAGGAATAATCAGTAGCTCAGTTGTTATATACTTAGATGACATTACTGTTTACTCTAAGCATAGAAGCAATCATGTTAATCACCTAAAACACATTTTTGAAAGATGTAGAAAATTTGGTATTTCCTTGAATCCAAAAAAAAATTATTTCACCTTATCAGAAGGTAAATTAATAGGGTTCATTGTTTCTTAAAAAGGAATCCACATTGACCCTGATAGGATTCAGGAAATTGAAAACATCCCTTTAACTCATAATCAAAAAATGATGCAATCATTTTTAGAACAAATTAATTTTGTAAAAATATTTGTTCATGATTTTTCCGAAATCATCTTACCCCTACAATCAATGATCAAGAAAAAATCAATTTTTAAATGGGGAAAAGAAGAGAGAATTTCTTTTGAGTTAATTAAGAAAGCCATCATTGAAGCTCCCTCTTTAACAACTCCTAATTTTCTTAAATCATTTGTATTTTACACATTTTCTTCTAATACATCATACGCAGCAGTTTTAACACAGTTAAATGATCAAAACATTGAAGCACCAATTGCGTTTTTTAGTTCTAACATACAAGGTGCTGAGTTGAATTATTCAACTGTGGAAAAACAAGCTTATGTTGTATTTAAAGCTTTGCAACATTTTAGACCTTTTCTCCTAAAAACACATACTGAAATAATAGTACCTTACTCAGCAGTAAGGCAATTATTAATCCAACGAGAAGTAGGAGAGAAGAGAGAAAATTGGGTTACCGCACTTCAAGAATATGATGTAGAGATACATCCTGCTAAAATTGTTAAAGGACAAGGTCTTTGCAGGATGTTAACTGGAGCTTATCATTTACCAACAAAATAAGATCAATCAAATGAAATGCAATTGTCCGAGGTAAGCCTAAACGATTCTCAGTCACAATATGCTGATCTGAAATTTCTCCTAAAAAATGGATATGCTCCATTATATCTCAATTAAACAGTAAAGCATGCTCTGAGACTTAAATAAAATCAATATAAACTCATAGATGATGTGTTATTTAGGAAGAATTATGATTCTATATTATGAAGATGTTTAGAAAAAACTGAAGCTGAAAAAGTAATGCAAGAATTACATGATGGACCAGCTAGAGGTCATTTTGGAGGAAACACCACAGCTCATAAAATACTGCATGCTAGCTACTATTGGCCATCTCTATTTAAATATGCACATGAATACGAAAGAAAATGTTTAGTGTGTAAAACTGCAGTGGGAAGAGAAAGAAAAGGAGCATTTCCATTACAACCAGTAAATATTCAACAACCATTTTAACAATGGGGGTTAGATATTATAGGTGAAATAACTCCAAAATCTTCTAAAAAGCATAAGTATATTCTAACTACAACATTTTGTTTCACAAAATGGGTAGAAGGTATCCCATTAAAGGTGGTTAATACGCAAAGTATTACAAATTTCATTGATTAATTCATAATCACTAGGTTTGGTCTCCCATCAGCTTTGATATTTGATAATGCATCTTACTTTTATGGAAATGCCATGATAGAATTTTCTTTGAAAAGAGGTTTTAAATCAAAATACTCAGCCAATTATTATCCACAAGGTAATGGATTAGTTGAATCTACAAATAAAAACCTCATCAGGATCATCAAACGAACTATAGAACAAAATCATAAAAATTGGCACAAAGCACAATTATTTGCTCTTTGGGCAGATAGAATCACCCAGAAAGCCTCAATAGGTACTTCTCCATTTATGTTAGTTTATGGGAAAGAAGCAGTTCTACCCACAAACGTAACAATACCATCATTCACTTTAGTGCAATTTATTGATGAAAATCCTTCGTCTTCCCTTCAACTTAGACAAGCTCAAATTCTTAAAATGGAAGAACAAAGAGAAAAAGCTAAAGCTATATATGCTCATCATCAACAAATAATGAAAACCTCATTTGACACATCATCCACTAGTTCAAAAAATTTTGAAATAGGAGATCATGTTTTGAAATGGGATAAGGCACATGAGGAAAAAGGTAAGCATACCAAATTCCAAATATTATGGTTTGGTCCATTTCAAATCATCGAAAAAATAGCCTTATCCACCTTTTTGCTGCAAGACTTATCAAGTAAGAAATATTCCTTGCCTGTAAATGGTCAAATTCTTAGAAAATATTTCTCTTAGGAAATCAAGTTTTTAAATTTTATTTTATTTTCTTTAGGAAAATAAAAGTTGAAAATAGCATCATTTTTGGTTGGTTCAAATTTTCAAAAATTTCTGATAAATGATTTTGATTTTTTGCTTCTATAAATATGTAAAGTAAAAATATGACTATAATTATGAGAATTGAATAAATTTATTTTTTTAAAATAATTTGAAATTTACTAAAGACATTTACTTTCTGAAAAGACTCATGATATCATAAAATATAGTTGTTATGTATCAATCAGAAAAGGAATTTTTTAACTTAGCAAATATTCTCTACAAAAAGTTATCTACCAACTCTATAATTATCATCCATAACCCTTAAACGAGCTAATGATTCATCCCCTCTGATAAAATTTCTTCTTTAAAGTATAATTCAAAAAAAAATATATATATATATACAATGAAAATTTTCAAAAGAAAAATAAGTCACATCACGAGCTTGTTTATCATGATGATAGAGAAATAATATAGACTAATATTACTAATATTGCGTACTATAACAGGGTAATAACTACATGATTATAAAAATCAACAGACAAGGGGTCTCATCACGAGCCATCTTATTCAATCTAAATTACTATCAGTGAATGACATTGTCATTATCAGGCCACCAAACCTGGACAATGATTTTGAAAATGTATAAAGAAAAATAAATTTAATAATATGTCATAATTATATTTTGAAATAAGAAATCAAATTCGGATGGGACCATGAATCATTATTGGTTAAAATAAACCATGTCGAGGCTATAAACGCCTGCTGGAAACAACGGCTCTATCTGTGATAAATGAGTAAAAATCTATGAAACCAATTTTAGAGAAAACCTACTTTATCTTTTTAAATCTAAGTACTGACTGATACAGATACCTATATATTATCACTGAAGGGGTTAATTAAAAATAAATGAGATAAGTAAATAGATTATATTCTGAAAAAATATTGTTTAATTCATGAATCATATTATCTTTATTCTTCTATCTTTTTCTTGTTCTGAAAGTTTAGAAATATCAAAATAAACCAATTAGAGATATCTGGTTCTCTCAAGTGAATCGCCAATTTTTGTGCTATGCAACAACCACTCCCTCTGCCACATTTTTCTATTTTCAAGATAATCTTGGACTTTTGATAAATAAGAAATAGGCACCCTTTCTTTATATATATATATATATATATATATATATATCAAATTTAAAAAAACATTACCGCTTTTAATTAAATAAAAAAACAAAAATAAAAAGCAATTAATAAAACATCCTTATCGCAAATCGCATTTTCGCATAAATATTTTCTTATTAAAAAGTTAAAATAATAAAACAATGACATCTCGATTGTGCGATCACTGATTTAAGGTTTCGCAAGAAACATTATGAATCGCATATCACAGATTTTCATTGTACAACTTTAACCAATTCTTATCAAAATTTCGATTCTGCGATTTTGCGATACTGCGACTTCTGCGATATTGCAATTTCACAATATCGCATAAATGAAAGGTAAATACGCTTTATTAAGACAGGTTTAAAGAGTGTAATGTGATGGATTTGGCAGGTTTGAATAAATATTTTACACAAAGATAAATCATGTTAGGAAATATTAATTGTGTTTTATCCTCCCAATGTAAACAGTTATTGATTCGTTATGATTAATTAATAATATAACTGTTTCCTGGATTTTTCTTTCAAAATAGATCATTTCAATATATCTGCCATCATTTGATCATTTACTCTGTCTTTAATAGGGATTTCCTTTCAATATATGTCCATCCGCAAAGTGATTCAGAAACACGACAAATAGATTGTTGCAAAACTCGAACAAACAGGAATGGCGCCTATAGTCTCTGATACTATCTGCAGTGCTGATGGAGGAGCTACTAAGTGGCAAGTTATTTATACTATACTTGAAGACGAAGAGCCAAAAGTAGTGGAAGTCACGGTGACTGTCGATGATGCAACACCCTCAAATTTACAGTTCAAAGATATTGCATGCTCTTTCCTCCATAGGATAGCAGCAAGAGATACTCTTCTTCCATATACCGACATGATCAGGTGGGTGCTTGACAACTCAATAATCAAAGACAAACAGTTAAGAACCTCCAAGGATGAGATTCTAGGTTCTTTCAGACCTGAAGATCTAAAAATCATGTATAATTTGCCCGACCCGCAAGATACCTACAACAGTTAGTTTGTTGCAAATTTTCCTAAGAATAACGAAGACCCATTCAAGGCAATTCAACGTTAGAGGAAAATAGACAACAAGTTCAAATATAGAAAACTGGTATGTATCCTATCGCGTCATTAGAAAATCCTTATAATTTTGCAGCAGCAATACTATGCAGGTTATATGGTCTACCTGATAATACCAATTTCTCCATAAACTGGCTTCCCCTAATTGAATCCTATGTTAATTCCCTCATAATGAATTGGGTGACTATCCTCTCTGAGAATATAGTTAAGGCAATTAATGAATATCGCCAAACGAGAACTTCTTCCTCCAAATTTGTTCCCCAATTTTTTATGAGTGCGTATATTTTTTATGCCATCTGTTTTTCTACCAACTTTCCAATTATGGGATGGAAATGGACTCCTGAACATCCTACCCCGATACATTTGAGTCATAAAGAGATATGGGAGCATAATTATGAACCACATTTTCATAGGCTATGTTATGGAGTTGGATTAGCGTTACACCAATTTATGTTTGACACAGTGAGCCCTAGGTTCACTAAGTAAGCCCTTGCAAACCTTCAAATGATAGGCAGATGTTTTTTTGAAGAATCATTTTCATATATCATAATTTTTGGAAGCTCCTCTCCCCCGCATATTCTTCAAATAAGTTGATGACAAGAGAAGTCACTTACCAAACTGTTGGTAATGGACTCACTAAATCTTTGAAAGACACTAAGAAGTCTTTATGGCCAATTTTTCCAATTTCATGTGGTTCATTCACACTCAACAATTTTAATCATGCATTGAAAGAATGTCAAAATATTGAGATTTTGAAGCTCCCCATTTTACCCTGCAGGCAGTTCGACCTAGAAAAGATTGCTAACAAATTTACTTTGTCAGTGAAACTCAAACCTATTGTACACACTGATGACAAATTTGAAGATATTTTGTAATCTGATAGGACTTTTGAAGAAATCCTAATTTTTTTCAAATTGAACCTGAATCCATAAGAAGTACAGAAATTCAATGAATTCAGAGAAAAGACTCAGGCAAATCCCACGGGATGTTTTGATTACCAATTATACAATTGAAGAAAGCTAAGAAATTAGAGCAGAACAATCAGATTCACAAAATCAAAGTGAATTAGATAAAATTTGTACTTCATTCAGCAATGCATTAGAAAAGACTCTAGAGGCATCATCATCACAGAAAAATACAAAATTTTAGACTCCACAGGGACAAATAGGTTCAACAAAAGAAATCATTGAAACTCCTGAGATAATATCCCAAGACACAGAAATTATTCCTACAAATCCTACTGATGAGGTTATCCTCAAGGTGACTGATATTCCCCAACTAGATGTGTTCTACAACCCTCTTCATAAAGTTGTAATAAGGAAACAGAGGAAAAGAAGAAGGATTGAAACACCCCCGAGAAATGAAGTTATGGAAGTAGTATGAAATATACTCCATCAAATCTAATTGAAAATTTAACTCGGCTATCTCAATTCGCTGGTGCATACACCACTACAACAATGGATAAGGCAACAGAAGTATCTATTTTTGTCCAAGAAAAGGATGTCAAAATCATGGAACTACAACAGCAGCTAGATGAAGAAAGCAACAGTTTAAATCATAAAGTGCAATAACAACTCCTCAGAGTAAAAAAAGGGATGGAAACGCTTAAGATAAGTCATGAAAATGACTTATCTAGCAAAAATTCATTGATTGAACAATTGAGAGAAGATCTTACCAAATATGAAGGAATTCCTACAACAGAGGAATTCATAAAAGAAGCATCGGCATTAAGTGCCTTACTCTCAAAACAACAAAACATGTTTCTTGTACAAATGTCAAGCATAATTCCACACCTGGAAATCAGTGAACAGTTGAAAAACACAGTCATTGATCAAAGAATTGAGTTCAATGAACTCAATACCAAAATCTCTTGTTATATTGAATGGCAAGATTCAGAAGAAGGGATAAAGTCAAATCTCCCAAAGATCAAGGGGACTTTCAAAGATATTCTTTTTACAGACTGGGATGCATGAGTGAAACAAGCAGAATTGGCCATAGCCAAAGCATCATGTATATCAAAGAATATGGTCAAAATGATTAACCATATATTACATACTTTTGGGCTCATTAAAGAAGGAAATCTCAAATCCGTTCCTGATATCAGAGATTTAGAACAAAGTTGGAAAGACGTAGGTCAAATCCAAGAAGAAGCACTTACACAGCTAAAGAAAACTGGTTGGGAAGGATACTGGCAACTATTGGTCAAACCACACAGTCAGATCATGACACTGAACTGTTTTCTAAATTTTATACAGAGAATATAGCCGCTTTTACTCGATGCTATATTTTCTGCACAAATGAAGACACAATTCGGCAAACCTCAACAAGTTCAACCGATGTCCGACATTTGTGAGAATAAAAGTACAGCTGGTAGTAACTTATCATCGGGCATGATTATTAGTTTGTTTGTTTTTATATAATTTCAATTTTTGACAATTAAATACTGAAGATGAGGAAGTTTGTTTGAAACCACCTCATAAGACATTTTGTATAATCTTTTTTTTGTAAGTAGTTAGTATAGTATTTAAACCATTCTCTGTTTAAAATATTAGTTGCACTATTGTATGATATAAAGATAAAAATTGGTTTGTTTTATATATAATGATCATATATATGCGATATATTTTACATCTTCTTTTGATGAACTATTTTTCAAAAGAATCATCTTACAAGAGTATTAATCCTATTAAACCCTTGATGATCTAAATCATCACAGATTGAATAGATATCATTTTAGATCACATAAAATTGGTATTATCTCGAGTTAGATTAAATTAGACTTAATTCAAAGTTTTGCATTCTAGAATAAATTTGTTTTAGTTTTTAGTAATTCTTTATGCAAATATTTTTTAGAGAAATCCAACAATCATAGAAAACCCAAATCTGAGAAATTGGTCCCATTACACCCAATCGGAGCCACTATCTCAAATGGAAAAGGAGCTGCTTTAAGGTCCGGACTGGGTGGTTATCCCCTTTGTTGTTGCCATAGATTTTTGAGACCTCAACAAGTTAGTATGTTTTGATTATCTTTTCAACATTGATTAATTTAGGATGGGAAATAAATATATAGAAAAACGAGTTTGAAATTGATCATATTGCAATTAAAAATATATTTATTCAAGAAGAACCATGATGTATTTTTTAAATAGAAGAAATTAACCTTGACGAGGGAAGGAGATGATCTTGATATTAGTGTACTAGTAGAAATAAAAAAACATATATATGGAGTTTATGGAGTAGGTTATGGTTTGATTTGATAGCATGAAGATTGTGATATTTGGTTGCACATAGTATGTTTGTCTTATCTTTTCTACATTCATTACTTTAGGTGGCTTACTAAACCAATGACCATGTATCATAGGGCAAGGCTCAAAAATATCACGTGACTTCTCTATGGTCCTTCATGATTGTGTCTCGAGAATGGTGATTAGTGAATGCACACTGATCCTTGAGAAAATTGGTCACCAATGTGTATTATAGGTTAATGATCTCCCTCGTGATCTTGGGTATTTTAGTATTTATCATACATTTTTGGAGGATTGGTAATTTTGGGAAGGATGCCCAATGAAGTGATTATTTGAAATTGGGCTTGCAATGTTTGAAATCCTTGTGGATGGCACAACACACATGCATGCACACACCACATTACTAAGGGCTTCTTCATGTTCCAATGCAATGATATCCTTTACATTAAAAGAAATATTAAATTGTAGTCCATGGATATGAAAAAATAGACATGTGTCCTTAAATAATGGATACATGATTTCTTCATTGATAAATAATGCAACTTTCTTACCTAGTGTGGGTAGATTTCTGAGGCATGGAGATGAAATTTTGGCTTTCCCTCGAATGGATCATGACCCCTTTAACACGAATCATTTATGAATAACTAGAGCATTGTTCTTGAAATTCTAAGGTAACTGTAGTAGAATAAAAAAAAATTGTGTGATAATTACCTGCTAATGATTTTCAAGTAGTAATTTTTATGCCACTGTTATCATTGAATAATTATACTTAGAAAATATAAATAATAAATGCAACAGAAACATTAAAGATAAGAGAAATATATCCCTCCACAATAGACACATAATTTTTTCACCTAATAAACCCAAACTTGGGAGTAAACCAAACAATCTTTTCTTGAGAAGAAATTGTCTTTTAGCATGGGTTACAAATTAGATGTTTTTCTAGAAATCTATGTCAATATACAAATCAAAATACCAGCAAAAAATTGTCAAACAATAGAAATTCAACATTCATCTTCTGGTTTCTTGCAAAACTCCTGCACTATATCAAAGTTGGTGAACTTCTTTTGGTGAGTCAAGGTTTTTCTATTTCTTGAAAAACTCGTGCACTAGATCATTGTATCTTTCTCACCTTGAAATCGTGTACCACACCTTTCAATGACTCTCGTTCTCTTGTATTAATAAACAACATAAGCTTTTTTATGTCGCACAAGTCCATTTCTTCAACATTACCGCTTTATTCACCATTAATTTTCTTTATAGACCTCCCATGCCTTTCAATTATACATAATCCCAACCACATGACCTAATGGAATTCAAAGGCACCATACTCGATGATGCATTTGGTATTTCCATGACACGAGAATGATGGCAGTGGAAAATCATCCTATCCATCTTCATGGTTTCAATTTCAATCTCATCATGTTTGTGAATGCAAAAAGCATATTATAAAAGGTTTTTGTCATCTTCAGTATTTAGAGTATGATTTCCATCTTCATGATCTCAATTTGAATATGGTCATGCTAATGAATGTAACACAATGCAACAAGTGGATTTTAAAATTCTTTTTCCATTTTCATTAGTTATAATATCGATTTCAAATCTATCATGATAATAAAAACTAGTGGAAATTCATTTTATTCAATATGTATGATAAAAAAAAAATTAAGCTTTTAAAATTTAAAAAAAAAAACAATTAGAATTTTAAGAAAAATGAAAAAAAATGCATTAAGTAATTTGAATCTTATTTTTTTTATCTTTGAAAGTTGGAATATGATATATTAATTATACAAAATACTGTACAAAAATCCGTGGGACAGGGATGGCTAGAGGAGCTTAGCCGATCCCTTCCCTAATCCGTCTCCAAAATATCAAAGTTAGGGGTTTCCCCTGACGGGAAAAATAGCCCCTAAAGAGTCTAAGATAGTCATATTTATCTAGATAATCTGAAGCACTAATGTAAGCTAGAAATACAAAATAAAGTAAATATATCCAAAAAAAGAACAAGAACCTTGAGGAGGAACTATCAAGTCTTTTTTCCAACTTCATTCTCAAGAAGGTCTTCTTCCATAATATGGCAGCCATACATGCAGATGATCTCTTCTTCTTCTGTAAAGGGGCCTCAGAGGAGCAGGAGGAGGGGAGGTCATGACTGGAACCTCTGTGTCTTCATCCTTATGCCATATGCCATCTGCAGACATAATACACAAGGATATTGTTGGTATTCCATGGTAGAGGTGGAATGGAGCGAGGAATGGTGGATTTCCTATATCTTCCTATACCAGTAGTCGAACCAGGAGCAGAGGGTGCAGAGCTCACACCAAGGGAGTCATCAGTACCAAGTTAGCCGAAAGGGTGAGTTGGGGCGAAGGATATGGAGTCCACTAAGGACTTAGGAGCCACATCCAAGGAGCAATGGGCATTGTCTGATCTGGATTTATGCAGGAACGCA